>JASANF010020783.1:0-69040 GCA_030248245.1 Trissonchulus sp. WLG1_4 | reverse complement strand
TATGGCATACACATTTTTGCAAGATTAAGTCAAGGAAGGTAGGTCGGCTTCCCCTCGCTCAAAAAATTTCTTGGATCTGCATTTGACCGCCATTGTGCTAATGCCAGTATATAATTTCCAATATGTAGAATTTCAGCACACCAACATAAACATAGCAGCAACGAGCAAGGGCGTACCCAAGGTGGACGGATGGTGGGAATCCCCCGCCCCCGTGATTTTTTCCGCAAGGGTCCCGCCGTTGATTTAAGTGGTCAGGCCGGAAAAATTTTCTGATACGTCTTTAATTGACCAAATTTGGCATAAAAATTCAAATTTTCCCCAATTTTTTTCTGGGGGCTGCCGCCCCCAGACCCCTGCGACTCGGTGGCGTACTAAGCCTTGTTATTACATATCTTTCATCAAAGCCTATTGATGTATACCCGAGTACATCATGCTGCATTTACATGTCTACACGAGTATATTATGCTACATTTACTTGTGTTATATACACTGTCTGATGTGACGTTACTTACTATCTTTTGTTTTAATTTTTCTATCGGAAAAAATTTCTGATACGTCTCCTGTTGATCAAATTGGGCCTAAAAATTAGGAAAAACAGCCAATTTTTTCTGGGAACTAGCAGCCCTCAGACCCCTACAGGCCTACACCTTTTTGGTTTAGTAATCTTGCGTTTGTAAGGCGTTTTATGCGTGTTAAAATTGCTAAAGTGCCTTTTCACCCATTACAAAGAATTGAAAAGTCATTCCCTCCCCGGACAATTTTTCCTGGGTATATACGCCACTGATACGTACGTGCCTCTAGAGGTATAAAAACGCGTATATTTGCTTCTATATAGGCGAAGAAAACACATTTACAGTTTGCACAGAAAAATAAAATTTTGCACACTAAAATTAAAATTTTGCACAATTATGCACACAAAATTTTTTGAAAAAAAAACCCTGCTCCGGTCGATCGCTAGGGGACGCGCGGTGCTACGCGACCTGTGGACAGAACGGGGCAGTTGGCCAGCCCAGCCCCACCCCCCTTAATAGGGTTATATAAATGCAGCTGGGGAGGGAATAGTGGACCTATTTCTTTAGTAGAGCACCTTGGGGGAAGCATTTTTTCTTCAAGAACCCCTATTTCATTTTTTGGATTTTCCGAGATATGACCCCCCGAAAACTGAACCCTCAGTGACGGACGTTTTCGCAATTTTTTTCAGAAACCCGTGTTTTCGCCCGTCTAAACGTGTTTAAATGGACTTGTAATAATGTTTACAATTTTTTAGAATCAAAATAAAGGCACGTTGACTCCTTGTCCCTTCCGAAAAATTGGCCGAATTCACCATAATCCTCCAATTTATGACCACATTCAAACCGGTCCTCAATTTAGGCTTGGGCTTAGGCTTAGGCTTAGAATGGGGCTTACACTTAGGCTTAGCATCAGGCTTAGGCTTAGGTGTAGGCTTAGGCTCAGGCTTAGGTTATACTAAAAAATCGAAATTTTCAGCAAAAATCCTGCCAGCTTAACGAAAAATTAAGACTTTTGACAAAATTTGAATTTTTTGGAAAGCTGAAAATCAACTTTTTTCGCTTGGAAACTGCTAAAAATAAACTCAGTGCATGCGAAAACCTATAAAAACGTGTTTTTACGCTGAAAGTGTTTGAATTTCCATTCCCCCCGCCGAATCAGGTACCTCGCCAAATCTCCCCCCCCCCCCGCTTCAGTCTGACCGCGTAAATCTGTGTGTACTTTTATCTTTTATGTCGTGTACATTAGGCGTCTGAAATTTTGCTCTCCTTACTGCAAGGCTCAGCGTTAATATTGTTTTCTGCCATAAATATAAACACCTTTTTTCTGCCTGGCATATCATATAAACAATAAGGCAAAAATTGCTAAGCGTAAGCTTCTTGCTAAGCGTAAGCTTCTTCTTAAAACTAAGGCTCACGATTAATTAGGCCTAGGCTAAGAAATAGGCTTAGTTTTAAGCTTGGGCTTAGTTTAAGCCTTTGTTTCAAAAATTTGCATTAATTGTATGTATGTTAATGCGATGTACCAGGCAGCAAGGTAATTTACGCTGAAGACCGAGCTACCGGTAAGCCATGTACAATCAAGCCTGACATCAAGTATTTTTTTAATTTTCGAATTATGACTCTTTCGATCTATTTTTCCAAGTACATTTAAAAACAATGCTGAAAATCGATTTTTCGTCTCAAATGTTCATTTTTAGCAAACAAAGTTGACTTTACATGAGTTTTTTCTTCGGTCACTGTGATCCCTATTGTCCCTCAATGACCCATTTTCAAATGTTATATGTAGGCTAATTTAGGTTATATTCACTTGTTTTTTGAATCGTTTTTGCAAAAAAAAAAAAAAAAAAAAGAGTCCCAACATTTGACAATTCTGTGAGTTTGATTTTTCGAACATTTGTTCGAAATTTCGAACAAAAGTTCGAAATTTCGAACAAAGTGTCTGAATCTTGCGACAAACGACAAAATCATGAAAAACTTTGTTATTTACGTTATTTGGTATTTAATAATTATAATTTAGAGCTGAAATATTTTTTGTATTTTTTTTAAGAATTTGTGTCAATTTTTGCAACAAGCCAGTTCGTCAGTTTTTTGTTCGAAATTTCTCACACATGCGAAATAGTGCAGTTTTTTGAACGTAACTTTGCGAAAAATTAACTATCTTAGTCCCTTTTGATAACGAAGGTTTGTTACCAAAACGTTATTTGAAAGCTCGTCTTTTAAGACAAAACTCTGTCCTTTTGGACAAACCTTCGTCTTTTTTTGGTAACAAAGCTTTGCCTTTTTGGACAAACGTTCGTCTTTTTGGACCGAGCTTCGTCTTTTGAGACAAAACTTGGTCCTATTGGACAAACCTTCGTCTTTTTTGTTAACGAAGCCTTGTCTTTTTGGACAAGCGTTCGTCTTTTTGGACCAAGCTTCGTCTTTTAGGACAAACATTGGTCTTTTTGGACGAAGCTTCGTCTTTTTCTGGTAACGAAGCTTTGTCTTTTTGGACAAACGTTCGTCTTTTTGGACCAAGCTTCGTCTTTTAGGACAAACCTTGGTCCTTTTGGACGAAGCTTCGTCTTTTTCTGGTAACGAATGTTCGTTACCAGTAACGAATTGGAAACTTTTTTTTGCAATGTACTGTATGTCTGAGGGGGGGGGTGCCGACCCCCCTCAGGGGGGGTGGATACCCCCCCTACCCCCCCCTATGTGCATCTATGATTCCAATGCGAACTTGATTGGTCGAACCAATAATTAATAGGATCTAAACTATCCGAAGCAAAGTGATAAATATAATAAATCGGGTTTGAGTATACCAGTGAATATATCATTTTATGTTTGTTGACACACTTATACTTATTAACTAAAATTGGTTCAAATTTTAAAACTTTTCAATCTTTTTACCAATTTCATTAAATCAGCACAATAACTTACCCATTTCACGACGTTTCAAACGTAACCTTTTAGCAGCACCGGTGGCGCAGTGAGTTAACGTGTGATGTGTATTATGATATTTGTTACATCAAACCAGTAGTTCCCAGTTCGATTCTGGGCCTGTGTGTCAATTTTTATCTTATTTATTCATAGTGCAAAAATAATATATCTTTGGCAATTCACAAGAAATGTGCATTATCGCTTCTAATATATCGCGATAATGACACTTCCGTATACCTACTTAAGCTGCTTAACGAACATGTGTATGGTTGTGATTGCGTCTTTATTAAATCCCTGGCAGTGCTTAAGACAAACTATTCTGAGTTACAGATAATCTAGTGTCAATACAATTATGGATGTATAAATTTCTGCTTGTTTTCGATTTCCATCTTCCATGTAGTGATGATATCAGCCAATCGGAGACTTTCGAAATTGCTGCTTGTGTTATTCCACCGGCCCTGAAGCTATGTGTCCCCAATTTTTTGGAGTCAAGTCCAGCTGCCTTCGCCGTTTTTTTGACTAACAGCCGGGCGACACTGTATGTGATACGTTGGCCGCTTAGTTTCCAACAATTTTTTGTTGTGCTGTAAACCATTTTCTGAAAAAGGAAAGCATTTGAGTTCATCTGCAGATTGCCTAACAGAGCGTAGCGTTTGAGGTAGGTTACTTGGCATACTTCAGTTGTGGGTGAGCTGAGCCGTCTTCTGCAAATTCTACATTTTTGCACGTGATTTGGGCCAGTTCTCAGAAACAAAAATGTCCAGCATATGCCAAAAGGCAAAAAGTGGCGTCCCGAAGCTGACGCAAAGTTGGTTGATCAGGACAGGTTTGTTTTATTCGTTTTGTGAGAGCAGTTTTCGTAATTGGCAGTTTTTTCAGTGTCGGTCAGGTGTATATTCTCTGGAGCCCTGACGCCAGCAAAAAGACAAATCTGCTTTCAGTCGGGTCTGGGATTTCCACAAAGTTTGTGAACGCATTTAATAGAGGCTAGTGTTGGATGAATAGATTTGCCTGAATTGTTTGTTTGCGCCAAGGCTACCAGGAAAGTACAGATCTGCAATGGAGTTGCAGGCAGTGTGGTCTTGCGGCCGATTTGCAGTTCCTGATGGATTCTAAATCTGAAGTAGATAGCGAGGTACTTCTGCAAGGTACTGTTTGCGACTGATTTCAGGACTGCGTATAGTATAAGCACAATCGCGTCCGTCGGAAGGGTAAACAGGTCTGGAAAGCAGGTGGCGGACTGCAGAATTGCTAAAAAACATCTAGTTTTCTTATATTGGGTTGGGCGGATGGGCCTGGCTTTGGTCCCTTGGTAGGGAAAAGCCCTTGTCTTAAGCAGCCGCACGCTAGGTGAATAAGTGCGTGAAGTGACTACACTGTAGTATGTTACTGTCAGTCATATCTCATTAGCTTATTTTGACCAATATGCAAATGAGTGTACGTATTGTCAAACATACACCTGTTGTTTGCGTCTTAGACACAAGTGATCAATCTGTTAAAACGTTGTCCATAAATACAAGTGATATCACCTCACGTATTTTATCGAACTAGACGCACTAAACTTGTTAATATATATACAGTTTACTATTAATAATGATAATGGAAGTGTCGACTAAATGTCCCTTAAATCTAAAAGTGTCCTACTTGTTATTTGGACGTTTGCCTTTCGATTCTCGTGTACTTGCCAGGTTATCAAGTTATACGCTACGTAAAACGGAGTTATTTTATAGTTGCTGCCAGCAACGTTTAATACATTGTGAAAACCCAAAGCTTATAATCGGCTGCATCCAACAGTCTAGATGAAGCGCCGTTATTTTTGTTATTATTCTACTTTACAGTCCATATGGTTTTTAAGGGACGTAAATCGGAGTTATTTTAACTCCGCGACACACCACCACTCACTAGTAGTCATTTCTGGAAGTTAACCACAAAAACCGAAATAACGTTTGTTGTGAATATTCAAGAAACAAAAAAAGTGTCAATGGAAAGACAAGATTTGGCGCTTTTAAATGACATGTCACTAATTGCATTATGCCACAGAATGAGTCAAAAGCGTCACTTTAAAGAATTGATTTGAGCTTAACGTCAATTTTCAGGATCATGTGACCCATTATTTAAGGTGGCGCTCCTGAAATGTGACTTTTCAAAAAACAGCAGTTTGGGGCCAATTTTAGATACACAATGGCCACCTTAAGTTGGCACTCCTGAAATGTCGGTTTTGGCCATTATTTTGAAAACGCGCAAAAATAAATATGCATCGTAAGAACAAAAGTTGATCAGAAGTGAATTTCCTTCAATTTGATATACATATCACATAAAAATTTTTTGAACATTTTTGAGCAAATTTCGTCAAGAAAAATAGATTTTCACGGAAATTCCTTCACAAGCCAGTCCATTTACACGTATGTAATGAATTTGAAAGGCTGAAAAACACTAGCAGTCGTGTTTTACTGAAACGTAATTAAAAATTTTTGGTGTTTTATTGAGTGTGATTTAATTTTTTGTGAACTAACGCAATACGTTCTGCATGAGACAGAAATGTAGTGCGTGTGAATACAAACGCAAATTTTCGGCTTGCGATTTTAAAAAAATGGCTCAACAAAAAAAGTTAAAATTTGGAAATAAATGCATCTTGTCATCTTCGAGCGGTCGCAAAATTTGATTTTTGGCAAATCGATAGTATCTAAAAAATTTAGCCAAATTTATGTTTTTCAAAAATCGCGATTTTAGTGTTTTTCGATATATCAATCATATTCATCAAAAATGACTTTTTGCGACCGCTCGATCACGTTGAGGCGAGCAAAATGAGCTATTGATTGTGCAACAGCTACTTACTTGCGTAGAGAAATCGCAAGCCGAATTTCCAATCACGTTTGGTCTACAGTGAATGCTAATTTGTATCAATCAACTTCATTTTTTGTATTTAGGCATACTTTTACACCAGCTTGCCATTGTGTATCTAAAATTGGCCCCAAACTGCCGTTTTTTGAAAAGTCACATTTCAGGAGCGCCACCTTAAAAGCTCTGGCAATTTGCTTGCAAATGATGTTAAAAATGTTTTTGTACCTTTACGGTATCAAAAGTTATGGGCCCCTAAACTTTGCTAAAAGGATCCAACTAAAGAAATCACACCATGTGCGATCAAATGTCCCTTTATCTCATTTATGCTAACAATTCAAAAAATTTTGTCAAAGTTCATACAGTGTTCAGTGTTCAGTTCAATGTTAAACAGTATAATTATACCGTTGCCTTTAGGATCCGGTCGAACTAGTCTAAACTAGACTCACTAGACTTATAATAATAATAATAATGATAAATGTTTATTCAGAACATAGATGAATAGTATGCGGTGTATATCTGTGCATCATAAACTTGTTTTATGTATATTACTGAAATAGGCAAAAGAAAAGAGCGTTTGCATCAAAGTAAAAAAAGAAAGGCACAACAAAAAATAGAAAAGTAAAAAATAAAACAAAATACGTAAACTAACCAAATTAAACAAAACCATTCAAAACAACTGAATTAACTTGATAACATAATATATGTATATAATGCTATATAAAGCCCACAAGAAAAAAATCACTAAACAATCATAGACAGACACCGTTCATTTAGGGGGAGGTAATTTCGTCACGAATTGAATTTTCCAAACGTTCCCTAGTTCCAACTAAGGTGGTAGTTCCAGAATAGCAGTTTTTTTACATGAGGCTATTTTCAAAGCTTTTTTCAGAACAACCAGTAAAGGAGAAATAAATTGGCTACAATTTTTCGAAACAAGACTCAAAACTGTATACCATCATGTTTTAATCACTGATAAAATCCCACGTTAAGACTAGCTACTCCATTGGCTTACAGTTTAGTAAGCCAACGTGGTAGCTAGTCTTAACCACGGTATTTTACACCAAATAAAAAATGCTCTGGGTGTTTTTTGGTGCAGTTGAAGAAAATCACCGTATCTTTACTCATAGTGTGTGGATCTGTCTGAAAAACAGGTCACTGCGATTATGGAACTACCACCTTAAATGACCAACTCCAGCCAAATTCCGTATGCACACATGGGTTAGTAGACTTTTATAAGTTGTATTTCTTCTTAATTCTAATTGTTGTTATGGTTTCTGGTAATGTGTGTTCTTTTTGTTGGCTCTAGTTATCAAACGGAGCTAATTTATGGCCATAAATGGGTGCCAAGCACAAGAACCCACAAACATAGATATAAAAGTAAACAAAATGGAAAAGTCAAATATTTTGTTTACAACGGGTGCCAGGCTTTCTGTGCTGCATACGTACACAAAATACATGGATATGGAACCAACTTCAAGATTTGTGAGATCGAGTTGGGTCATGGCGAAAATTTGAATGAATGAATTAATTCTTGTGATCTTTATACTAATTTTTCGCAAATAGTCATTTTTGGCCCATTTCGGGAATGATGCAAATTCGAACTTTGAAATTCGGTTCGAACGTTTCGAACTTTGAAGAACTTCATAGAATCAGCAAATTGTTCTGTTTTCATCTTGTTTGCTATCAAGATATCCAGGTAAAAATTTCTAAACAGCATTGTGAATCACTTTTCTTTATGATAAGTTTTTACAGAATATTTTCCTTGTTTTCAAAATTACTTCCCAGAACAGTTCTTCATTGAAATCTTTAGCTTTATTAAGTTATAAACTAAAAATTAACTGTATTACCTAAACTTGTCTAATCTTGACCATTAATGAGTTCAGGAACAAACTTTAATTATCTGAACATATGCCTTGCTTCTTCCAGTGTGTGAAGAATTTGCGCTTTTCATCGGTGTGTAAGTCAGCTATGAACTGGCTCACAACGATGGCTGCTGCCTGTGCTAGCTAAGAATTCTGATGCATTTTGCAGTGAAAAACTTGAAAAAATAACAAAAAAGGCACCACAGTGTAAATGCGATAAGTTTGAGAGGACAACAGAGGGTTGTGACTGTGGTAAAAAATATTTTTTGGAATAATCCGTGGTTCTGTGTTGAACAGAATTCTGGTTCTGTTTTGAGAGTACGTGTTCAGTTCAGACGAAGGACAATCAAGGTGTCGCGAAAGATCAAAATATAGAAACTTTTGGATCAAGGGAGGTTGGGGCTGGAAAATAGTGGACCTTTTATCCCATTGGAGGACCCTGAGTAATGCTTTTCTTCCAATAGAACCTTATCTACAAAGTAGCTTTGCTGAGGTATGACCTTTTGAAAGTTGAATATCTCCATTTCAGTTTTTTGCAAATGAATTGAGGCCGAAATGTGAAGCCAAAATTGGCTGATAGTCTTTGTTTGTGGTAGTTTTCAGAGGGCTATGATGTTTTAGTCATACTGAACTTAAGGACTAAGCTGAAGCGTGAATCCTAAGCTCAACCCTATTGAGGCCAAATGTGAATATTGTAAAAGAATTGTACGTTTCTAGATAATTATAGACAATTTTTCAGAAGGAACAGTACCGAACTGCTCTTATTTTAATTATCTTATTTTATAGTCTTAGTCTCACAGTTCGTTTTGCACAAGAAAAACAAGTTTCAGAAAAAATGCGAAATTTCCGTCACTGAGGGAGGGGTCCGGGGGTGGGCGTGGGGGATCGTATCTCAGATAATTCAGAAAATTTAATAGGGGTTTTTGAAGCGAACATGCTTTCCCAAAGTTGCTCTGCTCAAAAAAAGTCGTAACCTATTCCCCCTCAACCACGTATATACTACCATAACCCTAATTTTGTTTCCGTCACAAACCCTTTTTTATCACTCTCACATCCATTGCATTCTTGCTGTAGAATTCAGGCTGTCCTCGCCAACTCAAGGTACGAGCCCTCAAGGGAACACCGGATGCATATTCAAACAAAGTAAATAAAGAAGTGTCTCCAAGGTATTCCAACGTTGAGAGGTTGAGTCCATTGTCCAATAGTATCATTAGAATTTTGGGATCAAGTGCAGTTGTTGGGGGGGGGGGGGATAGCGGACCTATTTTCTGGATTAGAGCACCTTGAGGGAAGCATAATAGAACCGCTATCCACAAATTTGGATTTTCTGAGCTATGACCCCTTGAAAATTGCGTTTTCAGTGTTTTTGGAAGTGAACGTAGGCCAAAGTTCGAAGCCGAAAATGTCTGTAATCTTTGTTTCTGGATAGTTGTGAGTGCGTTACGATGTTTTAAGGCATCGTCTAAGCTTAGTTGGCAGGATCCTCTAGGTTAAGCTGGCACGATTTTTTCTGAAATATTTTTTATTGCCTAAGCCTGAGCCTAAGCGTGATACTAAGCCTAAGCCCAAGCCTAAATTTAGGCCAAGTTTGAATTTGGTCAAAAATTGGACGTTTCTGGCGAATTTGGCCAATTTTTCGGCAGGAACCCGGTCAAAGTGCCTTTGTTTTGATTCTAAAAAATTGTAAACAATAATTTGACACCATTTAGACACGATTAGAACGGAAAAAACAAGGGCTTCGGAAAAAATTGCGAAAACGTCCCTCCCTGAGGGTTCAGATTTCGGTGGGTCATATCTCAGAAAATGCAAAAAACGAAATAGGAGTTGAAGCAAAAATGCTTCCCTCAAGGTGCTCTACTCAAAAAAATAGGTCCACTATTCCCCCCCAACTGCATTTAACCCAAATTTTGTTGTTGGAAACACTCGGGACTCGGCAGCTATTAGTGGGGGACTAATCATCAGGGGCCAGTTGCACAAAAATTTATCAGTTATCCGTTATCAGCTATCAGTTATCAGTATTAGCGTTGCACAAGAATACTTACGTTCTGTGCAACGAACACTGATAATTCACTGATACATGCAGGAAATTTTACTGATAACTGATAACTGATAATTATCAGTAAATTTTGTGCAACACTGATAACTGATAATTGATAACTGATATATAACTGATAACTGATAATTATATATCAGTTATCAGTAAACGCCGTGCAACGCAGTTTACTGATAATTTACTGATAACTGATATATAATTTATCAGTTATCAGTGTTTTGTGCAACGGGGCCCAGATTGGGGATTTGGCTGACGATGGGGTCTACTTCTTGGTTCCGGTTCGGCGGGGGGGGAGATTATTTTCAACCATAAATCGCTTCCTACCCCATTTTTAATAAAAATATAGAACCCTCATCGTCAGCCAAGCCCCCCGTCTGAATGTCTGATCTGATCTCTAGGCCCCAAAATATCTGTCGCTCATTTGAATAAAAATCTAGAGTGAATTTATTGGTGTTAAAACCCGAAGGGGTGGAATAAGTCGGAAACACGGCATTTTTTCGGATAATAATCCGTAGCCCCCTATATCCCTTAAACCTGAGGGAAGGGGGGAATCAGACGCTCTTTTGAATAGGCTAGGTTTTGGCTGGAAATCAAACTTTGTCCAAAAATTAAACTTTACATGACATTTTTTGCTCAGAATTTGTTTTAAGCGAAAATACTGCATCAAATAAAAACTTGCTGCTACCATGGAAAGAGTAACTTCTAAGCTACAAAATGCTGAAAAAATATTGTAAATCGGTTCAGGCTTTGAAAAGTTACAAAACTTTTTCTGAAGCTATCAGGACCACCCTGATTGAAGCGTTACAGCACAAGTAAGATTATGTACAAATTTCGGGCTATATATAGCTGCGAAAAAAAGTATGGCGCTTGTTGGGGTTTTAGTGCGGTGAAGTTATTTTTGATGCTTCTTAGCAGGTGTTTCCTTCAAATTAGGCCTCTGGCTTAGTGCTTAGGCTGAGGCTTAGTGCTCACGCTTAGACTCAGGCCTCAGCATGTTGGTGCGCGAAGGATTGGTGTTAGTTTCTTGCATCAAATAAAAGGACGTTTGCTACTGTGCAATTATTAATAAAGCTGAACTTTTAAACCGAAATTGCCCGTCAGCGTGAATACTTTCTAGTCAGAAAATTCTACTAGTCAGAAAATACTACTTTCCGCCGCAAAGGGGCCTCAAAATGACAAAGTCCGACTATTGGGCCCGTATTCCAGAATTCGATAAAGAAAGTGTCAGTATATATGCGTATTTGTGATGATAATAAACGTCTTTTTGCACTACCATGAGTCTTTTGGGGTAGCCACCAGGTTTTTCGACATCACCAGACCATTTTCAAAAAGTGGGGTTTTTCCCCCACATGGGTTTTTTTACCCCGTCTAATTTCGGTCATGCCTCCCCTCGTACGAAAGAAGGAGGGACCTGCCACTGTGGTCATGAATAGAGGAATGGTAGTCCTTTGTAAAAGTGTTTTTTACATTTGAGCTCGCATCTCTTAATGCTGAGAAATGAGACTCCAAAAATCACCTCCCTGGGAGCCATGTTGGGTCAAAAATGGGGGGGTCCAATTTTTGACTCATAAAAAATACCAGCGAGACCCCTTTTGGATACCGCTTATATACGTTTGCCTACAGGGACTGTACTATACGTTGGCAAATTTTTAGACCTGTATAGTCAGATGGGGTAAAAAAATACAAAATATGAGTACAAGGTTTTTTGCTTTCCTGGATTAAGTTTCACGGGCCAAGGTTTTTTTGTGTAAAATAGGGTGTATTTACACATCGGCCGCCTAATTTACTCAACGAAAAATAAAAATACACACTTATTTACACAGCCCTATTTCCGCGCAAAAAACTGCCTATTTTGGTAGTAAAAATTACAAAAAATCGCCAAGTGGCGACTGCGGCCTGTGACCGCTTTGTAATAAAGAAAATAAGCCGTATTTTTGACTCAAAAACAAAAAATCTCCAGTTTCTGCGGGCTTCCTAAGACTGGCACTTAAAAATTGGCCATTTTTGATTAAATTTAAGCGATTTTTTCCTAACTTTTATCTAAAAAATGTAAAAATTGCGTCAGTCTTTGGAGAGGAGGGTTGGTTGGTTCAGGGTAGGGGGCTCCCCCACCAGAGGGGGAGGGGTATATACCCAAAAATTTGGTGCTGTTATATACATGTATGTGATACTTCAAAGTACTTTCAAAGCTGCACGGCAGGTTTTGAACCAGGAATTTAAAAATGTGTAGGCTCTGGCTGATGAAACAGATGTGTGTAAACCTGCGTATAAGGCGTTTTTCGGGTGCAGTCGACACTAGGGTGCACAGCGTATATATATAGTGGTGCGGGAAAAAAAACCCTACGCGTTTTGCGGGGAAAAAACCCTGGTGCTTCCTGGCCGAACCTCACGACATAGGACCTTTTTGAGTATGCAGGTGGAAAGCGCATCCCAAACTGACTTACCACACCAATTTCTGTGCCTGTAGCATTGAGGCCTGTAGCATTTTTTATAAAATTTCAAAATTTTGCATGTTGAAAAATTCCAAAGTGACAAAATTTTCCAAATTTTTGACTTGTCATAATTTTTCACAAAAACACTTTTGACCAACGCCGTTTGCATTTTTCAAGAGAGTTACCTCTCCTCTATACTTCTGAAGCTCGAAAACTGTGAAAAACGTTGTGGTTGACCTGTGACTGGTCAAAGTTTGTGCGGGAAAAAGAAACCCTGTTGCGGGGAAAAAAAACCCTATTTTGTTTGGCGGCATTTTTTTGCTAAACTCACCCATTGTTGCTACTAAAGTTGGTTCATCTGGGCTAACAACATGCGTAGACTTCATTGAAACCGTTTATTCGGCTGCAAAACGTCGTTTTTTGTCATTTTGGGCCATACCCCGACACCCCTTACGAAACCTGTTTTGGTGATGTTTCACCAAAATTTGGCATTTTTTGCAATATTTAGGTTTTAGCTGCTGCGTACCACTTAAATCCAAGAATGATAGACGCGGGCGGTGTTTGTCCGCTGTTTCTAACGTAATAAGCGCGAAAATCTGTTTTTAATGCTTTTAAATACGGAAAAAATGCATATTTGGGCAGAAGTCATTTCTGCCAAAAAAGGTCGATTTTGGAAGAATCATTGTGAGTCACATGGACGTCGGAGAAACGGTTTTTTAGTCCATACTGCAGCCTAAGACTTGTAGAACATGATGAAATTGTGTTTATACTCCCTGCTAATAGAACAACCAGAAAAAGTGATAGGGTTTTTTCCCCGCATTAGGGTTTTTTTCCCGCATAGGGTTTTTTTCCCGGAGGTTTCGGGACTCATTACTCAGAAACGTGAGTAGTTACAATCCATTTTATTAGTGCAAAAGTTAGGCGAAAGATGGCCGTTATAACAGCCGCGAGCATTAATGGATCCGATTTATGTGGAGCACAGGACGACCCGAAAAGTTGAAAATAGGGTTTTTTTCCCGCACCACTATACACTCTATTCTCATTCTTCATAATTTTTATTTTCGTGTAGTTTCGTAAGTCGCAAAGTCAAAATATGGGGTTTTTAAGTGCAAAAAATAATTTTTTACCTAACAAATGCCTAAATACACATTTTCAAAAATTTACACAACATACCCTTAATTTACACAGCAAATTCTTAATTGACACATCATTTACACTTACACAGTGCCGATTTTGAAAAAAAGAAACCCTGTCTCGGGCAAACTTTATTCCGACAATTCCTCGCTGAGTTGCTCTATAAAACCACATATTAAACTTTTCTCTCTGCATTACTAATTTTATGTAAATCGAAAAATAAACGTATTTTTGCAATAAAATTTGCAATAAAATTTTATATAATTCGCACAAGAAAATTGGTTGTTGAGAGTTCTGGTCATGGAAATGGTGGCACAGCACAAGTGTCCCTTCATAAAGCTGCGACGACCCAAGAGAGGGCTCCCCTACCGAGACCCTGTTTGCTTATACGTATATTATGTTGTAGTTGTGGTGATGTATGTATATTTTCAGAGATGCGTTTGGTATTTGCACCATTAACTGCGGTGAATCCGCAGGTGCCTTTTGAAAGCCAATGAACTAACTTTTTTCCGACAATTCCTCGCTGAGTTGCTCTATAAAACCACATATTAAACTCTTCTCTCTGCATTACTAATTTTATGTAAATCGAAAAATAAACGTATTTTTTTACCCCCATTTTGGGGGAAAAAATACGGTCGCGGGGAAAAAATGCGGGTCGATTCTGACTCATCCCAGGAACGCAGACTAAAATGCTTCAACCGTTATAAAACTCAACTCGAACTTACTCATATTTTTAATTAAACTCGCACATAAAAGAAAAGGCCACTGAAATTAAAGCCCACAACTATATACTTTTTACACTACACTCTTTGAAATTTTTTTTTGCAAAATTTTTTCCGTTTACGTATTATTTTTTTTTGCAGTAAAATTAATCATTTGACGTAAAAATTGTACCGCGGTACGCTAAAATTTGTGGTGACGCCCTGCTTGATGGTTTTTGCATACTTAAATGTAGTCTTAAATTAGTTAAATTTCCCTTCATTGCTGTCAATATTCAAATAGTGTTGTACAACATATTGTTCCCAGATTTTGTACTTTAAGGAGTGAATAACCAATATTATCATCAGTTTCGCAACTTGGGCATATGTGCGTCTGTATGTGTAGTAATGTAGCTGAGCTCATAAGTTGAACACCCTAGTGTAGCTGGAACCGCTCTGTTAGCAGTCGGTGGTCGTAGTACACTTGGAGGCCGTAGCACCTTCCTGTGCTTACTTTTTTAAGCAAATGAAGTTGTTTTGGTTTAAAAACACAACATGAAGGCAAAAAGTAACCGTATTTTTTTCCCCGCAAATCGACCAAAATTGGGGGGTTAAAAAAATATGGCTCTCGTAGGCCATAGAGAAGAGTAAACCAGTACCAATAGAGAAGAACCATTCACAGTTTGCAAGAAGGGTAGTTGACTATGCCATATGCGCAGCTAGTGTCAGAAAACAGCTGGACCACGCGACAAGAGAAGCTTGTGAAAATTTTGTTGGCTCTTGTGAAATGAGCCATAATTTTGGGTGCATGATTTCGTCAGCTTCGTATTATATAAGCTAATGACAGATCATGACTAGGTAATACGTTTAAGTAATGTAGAACTAAAGTCTGACCAAAAAATGCTGGACCCTGACGGCGTAGTTTTATTTTGACTGAACCGTAAGAGCTAACCCCATGAACCCATATATCAATCGAAAGCTCTTGGCGAGATGAATGCGTTCCCGTAGTTAGTTCCGGTCTATCTCCGGTCACCGGAAAAAATACCGGAAAAAATCGAGTTTGAGCAAACCGTAATAGCTACTACCACATGTTTGGTATCAATCGAAAGCTCTTGATGAGCTAAGGTCATTTCCGGTGTCATATCCGGTCTATATCCGGTCACCGGATACTTAAGCTGAAAAATCTGTTTTCAGCTTTTCGTTGCAGATAGAATGCTAAGTCCAATAACAGTTCGAGAACACCTAACAAAGATGTTTTACTGAAAATTTCATGCTTCTATGTCTAATGTCCGGTCAGTTATGGGCGATTTCCGGTTCTTTCCCAAACGGATATAAACTTGATCCAGAGTCCGGCTTTACGCAGTATGGCCATGTAGGGTATCATTCGAAAGGTCTCAGCGAGTAGATGTTGAATATGCTAAAAATTCCGGTCTATGTCCGGTCACCGGATGTAAAATCAGCAAAAACCGGTTTTGTCACTTAGGCACATCCGGTGACCGGAATTTTTGTAATATGCATTAATATCATTGTTCTAATCCTACACTGAAAGTTTCATGCATCTACCATTACTAAAAGTTGATTTATCCCATGTTTCCGGTTAACTAGACCAACCGGATATGCCCTATTCTACCCCATTTTCGTTTTTGAATGTTTTTCAAGAGGTAGAGGCATGAAACTTTCAGTGTAGGATTAGAACAATGATATTAATGCATATTACAAAAATTCCAGTCACCGGATGTGCCTAAGTGACAAAACCGGTTTTTGCTGATTTTACATCCGGTGACCGGACATAGACCGGAATTTTTAGCATATTCAACATCTACTCGCTGAGACCTTTCGAATGATACCCTACATGATCATACTGCGTAAAGCCGGATTCTGGAACAAGTTTATATCCGGTTGGGAAAAACCCGGAAATCGCCCATAACTGACCGGACATTAGACATACAAGCATGAAATTTTCAGTAAAACATCTTTGTTAGGTGTTCTCGAACTGTTATTGGATTTAGCATTCTATCTGCAACGAAAAGTTGAAAACAGATTTTTTAGCTTAAGTATCCGGTGCGGATATAGACCGGATTGAACGGAAATGCTTAGCTCATCAAGAGCTTTCGATTGATACCAAACATGTGGTAGTAGCTATTACGGTTTGCTCAAACTCGATTTTTTCCGGTGGGAGATAGACCGGAACTAACTACGGGAACGCATATCTCGCAGAGTTTCGATTGATATATGTTGGGGTAGCTTACGGAGAAAATAAAACTACGTGGGAGATTTTTTGGTCAGACTTTTAGTAGTGCTTCCGTTGTATGTATTCAACAGGCATATACCTGTTGAGGTTTTTCCTGGAGGGGGGTGTATTTTTTTTACCCCATGTTTTCGATCGTATTTTTTTTACCCCCTCTGACTATATATACCACGTACCCAAGTTCTAGAACTGGGGTGGGTTTTTTCCTCCAAAAATTGGGGTGGCTTTTTTTCCCCGCCTGCTATACGCCTTCACTCTTCAGTTGACCGAATTCCGCCTAAAAAATAAAAAAACCGCCAATATTTTCTGGGGGGTGACGCCCCCAGACATCTGCGACATTGAGTATTCAAATGACTAAAATATGCATTTTAATCCATTATTTACAAAAAATCGAAAAGTCATTCCCCAGAAGATTTTTTCTGGATACGCCACTGATAGTAAATTTATTTAGATTAAGTGACTTCATCAATGACAAGAAATTACATTTTGTTATGTATAGTCAGGGGCATACATACGTGGGCGGCAGCTGGCGAATTCTGGGGGGGGGGGGGGTGAGCCACCGCGGGGTGGGGTTGGGTGGTAACCCCCCACGCCCATGTATATATGGCCATTGGGGGGGGGGGGAGAAAACCACGGATAGGGAACTAAGCTCATAACTTTAGATACGTTTGATGTTGAGCAATGCTAATGTAGCTTGTGGCAAAAGCTATCGATTGGTGCAGTAAAACCGAATATACCCCATACCCAGATCGAGCCAAACCTGTTTCCGACCGTGTTTTTTTACCCCACGTGGGCAAAAACACGGTCTCGGGTAAAATAACAAAAAAACACGGGTCATTTTTTGCTAGCGGATAGCTTTTTGATTTTTCTTTTTGTCCGAATGTATTTGTTTATAAATTTGAAGTATTTTAAACGGTTCTAAACCTTCAAAACCACACTGAGCATAAAGCTATATCCGACCTGACTCTATTGAATCCGAACGGTTTAATTTCATATTTTAGCGTTGTAAGTGGGCCTGATGAAATAAATATCGCAGAAAAATCATTCTACATCACTAAAAACCATTTCTGACACAAAATGAATGTGTTTTATGCGTCTTGAAAAATTGACCTAAAATCATATATAAACAGGGTCAAAACTTTGGTGAATGGGGGGGTCCTCTCCGGCCAAATTTTGGGGACCATACATGGGCGTGGGGGGGGGTGTGGGGGTGTTCTCACCCCCCCCCAGAAGGCCTCCTCACCCCCCCCAGACAGGTCCGTCACCCCCCCCCAGAATGTTTTGAAGGTAGCTCACGAAGGAAAAATTAGTGGCTCACGAAGGAAAAATTGCCGGAAAAGTTGCTCCGCACCCCCCCCCCCCCTCCCGGTGGCTCACCCCCCCCAGAATTCGGTAGCTGCCCACGTATGTTGGGGACCCTCCCCCCCTGATCGACACAAATTACATATACCTGTGGTAATGAAAACCGGTGCAAAAATGAGTTAGAACGAGAAATCTTGAAAATTATAAATTTGCAATAAAATTTTATATAATTCGCACAAGAAAATTGGTTGTTGAGAGTTCTGGTCATGGAAATGGTGGCACAGCACAAGTGTCCCTTCATAAAGCTGCGACGACCCAGGAGAGGGCTCCCCTACCGAGACCCCGTTTGCTTATACGTATATTATGTTGTGGTGATGTATGTACATTGTACATATATTTTCAGAGATGCGTTTGGTATTTGCACCATTAACTGCGGTGAATCCGCAGGTGCCTTTTGAAAGCCAATGAACTATCAGTATCCGGAAACGCACGGTTACACCTACGAGCAAAGCTATCCCCGAGGCCCGCAGCACCGTGGGAATAACGGCGGGCACCAGTTCCGTAAGTCGTCGGATGCTGTTCGTGTAGTTGGATGGACTAGGGAAGTAGGAAGGGGCTTAGGTGTCGCCAGAAACAAAAGAGTAATTTTGTTATTCAAGGTGGTAGTTACGTTTTCGACAGTTTTTATAACGTGCTATAACTTTTGATTGACTCAATGAATTTATATAATAGCTGTCTTTTTCACGTTAAAGAACTTGACTGAAACTACACTTATGCACATTATCTAGCTTAAATCTGTAACAAGCTAGTCAGCAGTCAACAAGTTTGGTGCATTTATATATATGATGCAGAAAAGAAGTTACGGACCTTCAATTTTAAATTTTTTCCAATTTTGAAAAATATATATACGACATTTTGAATCTAATTTTTTCACGAAATAGGCTAAATTAATACAGATAAAAAAATTGACACATCAGAAATTGTCTAAAAAACATGTAAAATAACGCATGAAAAGATTGCAACATCGAGACTTGAGATTTAGTCCACGGAAGTATGTACATTTTTACATATTTCTGTGAATGAAATTAATGTAACGCAAAATTTAAGCCACCAAAATTTTTTAAATTTTAGCATAGAGTAGACACATATGTGTGCCAAATTATCCCAAATTTTGAACAAAATCCTTTTAGTAGTTGTCAAGTTTTGCGGACTTTTGTTTAATCTATATACTTTAGTTCAAAAAGAAATGTTACATAAATGTGACGTAATCTCAAAAAGTGAAAAGCGAAAGGATAAGTTTTGCCATCTAAATTGAAGGTTTTTGCCATGCCCGTGTGTCATTTTCTTCTTTTTTCAATAAACGGCCGTTTTGACTAGCTACTACTGAGGCTTAGCTAAACATAAAATTTACGAAAAATTGTCGTAACTGACTGAAAAATATTTTCTGTGAAAATTAAAAAATGATTGTTTCAAGCTATTTTAGCAAGCATTTATCTCATAATAATTTATAGTTTCTTAAATTAATATGGGTAGTATAAATTATTGATTGAAAATTAATCGTAAGTTGTCAAGTGTTACTCCTGCAAAACTGTTGAAAACGTTACTACCACCTTAAACTAGCAATCAAGCATACATATAGAATTTTTGCAGTTTACAATCAAAGATTGAGCATTTATGGTGAAATTTATTTGATTTTTATCTAAATTTTGGTTAATAAAACTTAACTGACTCATTAACATTTTAATATTTAACACTTAACATTTTAATTTTTGGTCCGAAGATTATAGGAAGCGCGAAGGTTTTGGGGCCGGAAGCAAGCAAAATAATTTATTCAACTGAAACAAGCATCACAGTAGGCAAAAACAAAATCAGAAAGAAAAGCAAACAAAATCACAAATCACAAATCAAAGCAAAATCAGTAAAGCAAAGCGGTAAATAGTTACATGCTAAAACTTAAGCAAACAAGATGTGAATCAGCGAATAAGACAAGGGAAGACCAGTCTGATCAAACGACCCCCCGCCCTTTTAGAAAACCAGATAAATTTATTTAATTTAGCTTACGTTCAAACTGAGGCAATGTCGAACATAAAATAATAACGGAAGGGGTTGCGAAGTAATATATGATCAGTTTGCTTTTGTCATTTGTTTCAGAGGACCCCAAAGTGGAAAGTTTCTCTGCTCCAGTAAGTATATAATTACCACAGTTTCTAGTTTTTACGTAGTACTGTGTACAATGTATATACATATTATCTTCCGTTTTGTGCACGGATACAGAAGCTCGAAAAAAGGTTAATCCATCGATGGATCGTAACGCCAGTTTACAGTTCCTCATGTTAGAAACATATTATTTTAGTCGTAAAAGCGGGAAAAAACCTTATTTTCAACTTTTCGTGTCGTCTTGTGCTCCACATAAATCGGATCCATGACTGTCATAACGGCCATCTTTCGTTTAACTGTTGCACTATGGATTCTAACTACTCACTTTTCTGAGTAATAAGTCTCGAGACCTCCGAGGATAAAACCTATGCAGGAAAAAACCGTAATGCGGGGAAACAACCCGATCACTTTTTTTCGTTATTCTGTTAGCAGTGAGTATAAACACAATTTCATCGTGTTCTACAACTCTTAGGCTGCAGTATGGACTAAAAAAACGTTTCTCCGACACCCATGTGACTCGCAATGATTCTTCAAAAATAGACCCTTTTTGGCAGAAATGACTTCTGCCCAAATGTGCATTTTTTCCCTATATATTTAAAAGCATTAAAAACAGATTTTTGCCCTTATTACGTTAGAAACGGTGGACAAACACCGCCCACGTCTATCATTCTTGGATCTAAGTGGTGCGCAGCAGCTAAAGCCTAAATATTCAAAAACATGCCAAGTTTTAATGAAACATCACCAAAACAGGTTTCGTAAGGGGTGTCGGGTTATATATATGCCAAAGCGACACAAAACGACGTTTTGCGCCGAATAATCGCCAAACGGTTTCAATGAAGTCTAGGCATGGTTTTAGCCCAGATGAATTAACTTTTGTAGCAACAATGGGTGAGTTTAGCTTTAGCAATAAATTGTCACCAAACAAAATAGGGATTTTTCCCCGCAATAGGGGTTTTTCCCGCACAAACTATAAACAGTCACAGGTCAACCACAACATTTTTTACTGTTTTTGAGCTTTAGAAGTATAGAGGAAAGGTAACTCTCTTGAAAAATGCAAACGGCGATCGCCAAAAGTGTTTTTTGTGAAAAATTATGACAAGTCAAAAATTTGGAATATTTTGTCACTGAAAATTTTCGCCATGCGAAATTTTGATATTTCATAAAAAATGCACTAACCTCAGAACCGTTTTTTTGTGCAGGCCTCAGAACTGCACAAAAATTGGTGTGGTTAGTGGTAAGTCAGTTTGGGATGCGCTTTCCACCTGCATACTCGAAAAGGGCCTATGTCTAAAGGTTCGGCCAGGAAGCACTAGGGTTTTTTCCCGCAAAACGCGTAGGGTTTTTTCCCGCACCACTGTAGTGGGACTGAAATGCGCTGTAGTCCGAGTGGCCAGTATATATCAGCCGTGTATATACACATATAAGCGGGCGGGACGGTATGTATATACATAGTGAATAGTGATAGAATGTGTGTGTTTCAGGGCTACAGCCAGCAGCAGGAGGAAATGGCCCTGCAAGGGAACGCCCACATGGCGGCATTCCCTGCCGGATATCAGCCCCCCCTAGGGTCAGTCGCTACAACTATAATTCTTACTGCTAAAGAGTGGTTCAGAATCCTCATTTGTCATGGCCCCCTATTATGTTATCCTTGAGATATAATTCGATAAAAACTATTTACTGGGCCCCATTTGCTAATTTTTTTTGGATAGGTAAGGTCACAAAATAGCCATAATGCTTGTGTCAATATTCTTCACAGACGCTGCCCTACATTCGTCCTTGTCCCTGTCCCCTCTCCTTAAGGCCCAGTATAAACCCGGCTTATGTGTTGGAGCTGTTAGAGGTTAACCTTATTAATATTGTGGTTCAAACATTGGCACAGGAAGCGAGACATCAGGGGAGGGAGGCATACATGTAACGGGGTCAAAATTTTGGGGGGGCCTCTCCGGCCAAATTTTGGGGACCCTCCCCGCCGGATTGACCAAAAATACCCTAAATTTAGCAAAATTTTCTAAAAATTTCGCCAAAAAGTGCCATTTTTTCTTAATTTTGCCCAAATTTTGGGGACCCTCCCCCCCGGGTCCTCGATTTTGGGGGGGGGGGTCCCCCAATCCCCCCTCATACATGTATGTAGGGAGGACATTGGTTAATAGTGTTGGCATGGATCCGGAGCCCATCAGATTGCTGCAGCAGCGATAACGATGGCACTAGTACATTTAGTAGTAAGTAATATTGTGTGTGTGCCATGAAACTGCCATATGCATGGATCTCTGTTTCAGTGTGTATCACCAGAACCCTGTGATGATGGACGCGTCGGCGTATAGCGTGCAAGTGCTCAGACCCTCCTACCTGCAGAGACCCCCCGCCTACGCCACCGCCAGGCCCAGACACCCCGCCCCCGCCACACATCGACAGCGTGCGTTACTCACCAATTTTTTGCAATTAATTACGCAACAAAAGTTTATTGCCCTGGGCCCGGTTTCATAAAAAATGAATCGCGATTCATTAGTAACACTGATGCAACATCGAAAGTGGAGTATATTATATAAGTTTGCTTTTACACATTATTTCTGCTAGAAATTTTTTTGACAGGTTGCCAATATGTTGTATAACGTGAAGTTAAAATCTCAAAAAATGTAGCATTTTCTATTGAAAAATATATTATATAGCTAACATGATGTCATTCATTAGTTGCAAATATTTGTGAATTTTCTCAAGCCACTAATATTTACTAATACTTGGGTCTAATGAATGACTTTGACTTAGCTAGATTTTTGACTGCATCCAGCAAACGTAACAAAATTTTCTCACAGATTATTGGCGATATGTCATGTAAGTTTTCAACAGAAACGTTACGTAAACCAAAGTTATACCTCATTTTCTAGCTTACATCAGTGTTACTAATGAATAGCAACTGATTTTTTATGAAACCGGGCCCTGGAGGAGTGAAGCCGTACATGTGGCCGCAAATAATTGTTTTTGTTGCCTTTTTTATCCACACGGCGTAAATATACGCTGACGAAACCTGTTTTTGACCAACTTTAATGTAAATTTTTTAGTAGTTTTTTGTTTTTTTGGCAGTGTTGTGTTGTTTCAGCCTTTTACGGTGGCCAGCCCCAGTTTCTACCCCAGGCGGGGATGCACGCCGGCAGTGGTCTCGACCCACAGGCCACTTCCTTCAATCCGAACCAGCCCTCCTTCGCAGGTTGGCATCCAGGCCGCTCTGGTTTCTCATAGCATATTTGTCTAATTGTATATTTATGTTTATGCATAAGCATAATACTATTATGTATATATATACTATTAGTATGTAATAAACTATGTGTATGTATACATACGTATATGCGTGCTATATATGCGACCGAAAGATGCGGAAGAATATTTTGTCATAATGCATTTTAGGTGACATATTTTTGTGGATGTTTGCTGCGTGACCCTGGCTACGCGAAACGCGTATGGACGTGTAGCAGTGTTTGAATGAACAATAATTGTTGTGAATGAGTGTGCAATATATATTATAGGTTGGCTGTAGCCTTAGCTGTCCCCACTAATGCGTTGACGTGTTTAGTTGTTTCAGTACCAGCACAGCAGATGGCAGCCCAGAATTCGGCAGCGGCCATGATGCACGGTCTGGCCGGGGTGCACCAGGGGGGTCCCCAGGGCTCCCAGGGACAGGGGGGTCCGCTGCCCACCAGCGTAGAGGGGGCCATGACCTCGCATCACCAGCAGCAGCCTCAGCCCCCCCATCATTTGGTCAGTCATCATCACTATGTGGCCGGCGGTCAGAGTCAGGTGCCCCCCCACTATGCCCATGCATCGCCGGGCGCTGGGCAATTTCCCGGGGGGGCTGGGGCGGTGTCGGCCACCGGACTGCCCTCCCAGGCCGCGGGGCACGCCCATCTGGTCCATCATGGGCACATGGGACCGGGCGGAGGGGGGGCTCAGCCCGGCGCTCACCTGGCCTATCAGGGCGCTGGCGCCGGTCCCACAGGCGCTCCGGTTATGTCCCAGGCGGCCCCCTCTGGCGCCCCTGGGCA
The DNA here is from genome assembly GCA_030248245.1 of Trissonchulus sp. WLG1_4. Lineage (NCBI taxonomy): Eukaryota > Metazoa > Nematoda > Enoplea > Enoplida > Ironidae > Trissonchulus > Trissonchulus sp. WLG1_4. The sequence goes on along the minus strand of JASANF010020783.1, from coordinate 44,848 downwards.
TCCTGGCGGCGCCTCGGCCCCACACCCGCCCACCAGACAGCGCAACATCATTAAAATCCAAGACCCCACCACCGGGGAGTCACTGGACCTAGAGGCCATGAGTGGGGGCTCGCAGCACTCGGGCAGGGGAGCCGGACCTGCGGGGGGCGGGCGCCATAAATCCGCCTCAATCAGCTCAGTGGGCTCCGCCACTGGACCCCCCCTGCCTAACCCCGTCGTCACGACAGCAGTGGTTGCCAGCACTGGGGGGCCGGTGCTCATACAGCCGCCTGCGCCAGTGTCCCAGATTGGAGGGGGAGCGCTCCCCGGTGCCTCCCAGATGGAGCCCGGCGCCGTGGTCTCCCCGGGAGGCGCCCTGATGACCACCTCCATATCCTCGGACCTGGACTCGAATTTGTCCTCCGGTGAACCACCCCTGTTGCCACAGCACCGCTATACTCCTGATATTGCCCCGCCGTCGCTGCCCGCCGGTCCCGTTGCTCCTGCTGCTAATGCTCCCCTACTCATGAGCGGTGCGGCCAATTTGGTGCCCACTGCCAATCTAGGCCAAATGCCGCCTGCTTATACCGGGGTATGTTTGTGTGTTATGCAAGTTGTGTACGTACGCAGGCTGTCAATTAGGTACCTGTGAATTCCTCGCATACAAGTCTTCATTACGTTAATATTTAATTAGCAATCGGCGTTTTAGAATGATATTATAGTTTTGTAAGTGGGAAACTGGGGGGGGGGGGGGCGGTGATCGAACGTGGGGTCACTTTTTCTGTGCATTTTGTTTTCATTTTTTCTTGTTTACTCAATAAAGCTTTTTCTCAATGTTTGTCTGGGAGATGAGAATTCCGTACCTTAGTTGTGGCGGGGGAAGCGGCCAAAAGTACAGAAAAGCTACCTTGCCCTCCCCACCTACCCAGAAAAAAATGTCAGCGATCAAAACTGAATTGCTAGCTCAATTTTGGAAGCACCAGCTTGCCTAAATTGTATCGGGCGCGACAAAAATGGGGCGGAGGTAGCAGTGGCGTAGCCAGAAAAAAATTTCGGGGGGGGGAATGATTTCTCGATTTTTTTTGAAGTGTGTTAAAATGCACTTAATTCCTATTTTAACGCAAAAAACGACACGTATCAGCATTTTTCGGTCAGAAAACAATGCTATTTTTCGACCACAGCAGCATCGAACGTAAATTTACAGCTAAAAATAACTAAAATAACAAAAATGGTGGGCCGATAAGGGATCGGAAGCTAGCAAATTTCAAATTTTTCGAATTTTTTTGACATTAAAAACTGTACATTTACTGGAAAATGTCATTTTTGTAACAATAAAACAGCTAAAACGATACACTACACAGTGTATTAAGCAAATATATACATAGTGCATAAAGCAACTACATACATACGCACATGCTTTCGTGCAAGATAAAAGCAAGGAACACTAAGCCAAAGAGTTGCGGAGGTCTGGGGGCGGCAGCCCCCAGAAAAAAATTGGGGAAATTTTTGATTTTTAGGTCAAATTTGGTCAATTGGAGACGTATCGGAAATTTTTTCCGTCCGGACCATAAAAACCAACGGGGGGACCCTTGTGTGAATTTTCAGTCGGAAGAAATTTCGGGGGGGATTCCCCCCATCCCACCCCCCTGGCTACGCCCCTGGGAGGTAGGGCTCAGGACTAAATGAAGGGGGTGCCCCCTACCCATCCCCCACTAAAAAATATGCCAGGCTTGATTATATTGTTGATTATTTTGTTTTGTTTCAGCGCCTGAGCAACCAGTCCGGCTCAGCCGGCTCGTCTCGGCCCTCGTCCACCGTCCCCCCCGGCACCACCACGAGTTCCAAGGACGAGTCCTACAATCGATTCTGCAGCGAGTTCGTTAGCCAGATGAAGGAGAAGACCGATTCCAAGGCAGCACAGCTCGCACGACTGCAGCACCCGGCCGCCGCCGCCACTGACCAAAAGACTACGGTCAGTGTCAGTTTGTCCCCTAGTCTACACACAGGCTCAGTGACGAGACTTTTTATTAGGACAAACCCTATTGCTAAATAAGCATAGGAAATGAGAGTGTGTGGTTATACGTCATAATTTATGACGGGGTCAAAATTGTGGGGATTCTCCAACCGTGATAGACTAACCTTGAGGGCGCGCTCACCACCATCTCCCCCCTCATCTATGTGTTTTGTTTTTCTGCAGGACCCGGTCTCAAAGGCAGCTCTCAAGAAAGCCATCGGTGACGCGACCATTCAGTTTGGCGACATGGGCCTGGACTCGAGCCATGACGAGTCCACTATCGCTGCCGCCAACACTACCGCGTCATCTGTGGAGGAGTCGGCTGGAGATCAGGCTGGCGTCCCCACTGAGGACGCGACAGCCGTGTCTTCAGAGGCCAGTCCGGAGCCGGACGCAGTCGCAGTCGCTGAGGACACTGAAATGACGGCGACGCTGGCTAAGGCTCAGGCTGAGGCGTCGGCTACTGAGACTGTGCTCAAGTCACCAGCGACGATGACACCGGACGGAGCAGAGCCACAGCCGTCGGACGAAGGTGACTCGACCACGAGCACTACGGACTCGACCACGACTGGCACGGGCGGCGCCACTCGGTCTACCAGAGACAATACGCCGGCACAGCCAGAAGGTGGGTTGGCTGAAGTGGTTGACTGACTTACTAGGATTTGTTTTACGATCGTGGTTTCTTTGTGAAATTTGGGACAACAATAATGATTACAATGTAGTATTTATATATATATATACATATATATAATATATATAGAATATATATATATATATATATATATATATATATATATATATATATAAATTGAGTGATGTTTCAGATTCAGTGGGGAGTGGCGGAGAGAGCAGCCAAGGCGAGCCGGAGCAGCCCAGTCCGGTGCCTGCCGATGCCGCCCAGGAGAAACAGCCAACGCCTCCGGGCCCTTTTGCACCGGTACCGGCACCGGCCCTCGCACCACTCAAACAAAAGTCCCCCACGCCGCCACAGGTGCGCATTTCAGAGCCGGAGCCAGAGTCCACTGTGGATGAGGTATTCTAATATTCTTGAATATTATGCTGATTTTTTGTCCTTATTACTCACTGTATAATATGGTAGAATGTGGAATTTTTCATTGGATATTTATTATTCAATAATATGTGAACTGGATTTCTGGGGGGGGGGGGGAATCCCATCTCCCCCTTCATACATGCATGGTTGGTACTATATTCGGTACTACTGTTGGGTATAATTGTTTGACTATTATAATATGTTGGGTTCAAGTGTAAACACTTTTGTCATTTGGCCTAAAAATCAAGAATTCTCCAATCACGGTGACGATTTATTTGATTTTTTAGGCCACGCCCCCGCCTGCAGAACTGTCAGCCCCCCCGGTGTCTAACGGTGAGCTGGATGTGGAAGACCAGCAGCTGAGCCGGGGCCCCCCACCGGAGCCCCGACGCTCCGCCTCCCTGGAACTCTCAGCCACCCCTGGCCCCCTGCTGTCGTCGGATGCACTGGAGCCTCAACCCCAACCCGCTCCGGACAAACCGCCCCCCCTGGATCCGGAAGAGTCACGCTGGAATAGAGTTATGCAGATGACGCCAAAACGTAGGTCTGGCAAGGCTGCTGTCAGGACTCAGCCTGTCGCAGGAACTAGGATGTCACCATTGTTCAAAATTCGGGTGCTTTAAAGTGGATGATCAGAGAGAAAATGCCTAAGCCCTAATTGCTAAGCCTAAGCCTGAAGCCAAAGCCTGATTAAGGTCAAACAAGGCTAACCTGAAAATGTGCAATCGTCACACCTGTCATACAACACAGGTACATAAGATCTTTCGATCACCTACTTTAAGAATTCCCTAAATTACTTACAAAGAATTCCTTTAGGGCACGTTGTGCTGTTTGGAGTGTCGTGGAGGGGGATGGGGGACCCTCCCCAATATCGAATGATAAGCGGCAAAATTGAAAATTTTTTCTGAAAATTTCCTGAAAATTTTGGCAGAAATGGCACTTTTATGAGAAAATTTTGGAAAATTAAGGGTATATTTTTTGGTCAATCATGAGAGGGGGGGGTGGGGGTCCCTAAAATTTTATCCCCGGTACAGATTGTATGGTGGCAATGTAAGTCATTTAGTCTGTTTGCGAGAGGCGTGGGAATTAACAGTGGTGTGTTGTGTTGCAGACATTTGGTCACCAGAAAACCCTCTGGGCGAGCTGGCCTACGACTGTGACCTGATGCTGGCCATGGCCGACCTACAGCAGTCCCGCCAGCGCCCGCCCTACGCTGACGAGGAGCGCCTGCCCGGAGAGCTGTTCAAGCAGGAACGAAAATCCGTCGAAATTGCCCCCGTAAGCCAAGCCCTCCCCCCGTCATTGATAGTGTATCAGTCTGGTTTTATACTTGGAGCGAGAGATAACATTATTGCTGACATAGAGATAAAATAGCATGTGGTTGTACGTACGAGTGTGAGCAGTATGGCTTAAAGGTTGAATCATTTTCGCTTGAGTCATTAAAGTAAAACTCTGGGTTAATTTAAGCTTAATGTAAGCCAAAAATCAAACCCCTGAGAGGGTTAAAGGTCAAACAACGGTTATCCACAGAGTTTTATTTCTAGTGTAACTTTATACTGCCTCGTGCATTGAGTGTGTGTCTGTTTCAGCGTCTGCAAATGCCCGCCCAGCGTGGCAACAGCTCATTCACTCCCATCTGGCAGCCGGAGACAAAAATGCCCGTCTTTGGCTCCTCCAAGCCGCCCAAGGTATCTACACTACTATAATATCGCTGGTGACATGGCTGCTGTGTTGTGTGGTGTGCAGACTTCAACACGGGTGCCTGCTCAGAGGGCGAGGAGGGGGGGGGGCTTGTGCCGACATTTTGACTGCCCTTGTACCATGTCAGACAAAGCTAACCGTATTTTAGCCGAATTATATGAATATATACGAATATACCCCTTCTGTGTTAAACTGTGGTGATGATGTGTGGGAAGGGGGGGCAGTCAGGTGACCTTGCGCGTGTGTGTGTGTCTCTGTATGCATGTGTGTGAGAGAGTGTGTGTAACGTGTGTTTGTGTGTTTTAGTATGTTGGCTCTAAAACGGGCTCAATGGACAGTCGCCCGCGGGGTCGGAGGTCATACCAGAGGCCGCCGCCGCCAGAGGTCACCCTGAGGACGGCCGAGCACGCCTGGAAGCCCCAGAAGCTCAGCAAGGAACAGATGGATGCGCTGGAGGTGAGACTGTCAAAGGTCAAGAGTTCACGGAGGTCAAGGGTCAATAGAGGTCTCGGACGTCAAGGGGGGGTTGTGGGGGATAGTGTGTATATTATTGTCTATTTTTGGAATTGTTCAAGTCTTTAATAATTGTGCCTATTGTATGATGACAGTAAGTTGTGACGGTGGCACATTTTCAGGTTTGCCTTGTTTGACCTTAGATTAAGCTTCAGGCTTAGCCCTATTCTTTTCGGATCACCCACTCTAAGACACCCCTATTGTGTGTAAATGTGTGTGTGTGTGAGTGTGTTTGTGTTTGTAGCTTGTGAAACGAGACGCGCGCAACATCCTGAACAAGATCACGCCGTCGACCTTCGAGGAGCTGTCCAACGAGTTCCTGGAGCTGATCGAGGACGACGACGCCAGCGAGCAGACCCAGCAGATCGTCGACGTGCTCTTCATGAAGGCCGTCGAGGAGCCCAGCTTCTGCGCCACCTATGCACAAGTCTGTGCTAAGATTGTCAAGGTAACCAACCATTCCTGTTGCTCTTGATGGGTAACAGAAACAGTCAACAAGCATTCCTTTTGCTCTTGATGGGTAATAGTCAACAAGTATTCCTGTGCTCTTGGTGAGTAACAGTGAACATGCATTCCTGTACTCTTGATAAGTAACAGTGAACATGCATTCTTGTACTCTTGATAAGTAACAGTGAACATGCATTCTTGTACTCTTGATAAGAAACAGTGAACATGCATACCTGTACTCTTGATAAGTAATTTGGCACATAAATGCACCTTGTCATCTTCGAGCGGTCGCAAAATTTGATTTTTGGCAAATCGATAGTATCTGAAAAATTTAGCCAAATTTATGTTTTTCAAAAATCGCGATTTTAGTGTTTTTCGATATATCAGTCATATTCATCAAAAATGACTTTTTCGACCGCTCGATCACGTTGAGGCGAGAAAATGAGCTATTGATTGTGCAACAGCTACTTACTTGCGAAGAGAAATCGCAAGCCGAAATTCCACTCACGTTTGGTCTACAGTGAATGCTAATTTGTATCAATCAACTTCATTTTTTGTAGTTAGGCATACTTTTACACCAGCTTGCCATTGTGTATCTAAAATTGGCCCCAAACTGCCGTTTTTTGAAAAGTCACATTTCAGGAGCGCCACAAGTCCGTTTAGTCCGATTAAAAAGCAGTGCGCTAGAAGTTAAGTCTGTTTAATCCGGAGGTTTTGGAATGGCATTTTTAAGGTTAATTTTTAAACAGTTTAGTCCGATTATAATTAACCCTTTAATCCGGTAAAGCAATAGGCCCTACGTTTGTTGTTTCTTTCAGCGACAATTGGAAGAGAGCAACAACAAAAAGTCCTCCTTTCGGAACATCCTGCTGTCAAAGTGCCAACGAGAGTTCGATCGCGAAAGTGAGACTGAGACTCTGGTGCAAAAGATGCAAACGGAACAGGAGGAATGTGATTCGGTCAGTTCAGGGGCTTGCCAGGGCCAATAAATTATTATTGATACGGTGGTAGATATATTATGTAGGTCTAAAGTCTGTTTAAAAATTGCTGAGATGAAATAGGTGGTGTGATTTTTGCGACTACACGTCGCTGTACTCTTGTCTGAAATTATTAGTTCTTTTCGTAATGAAATCACATGTTTTCAATTTATCGTCTCAGGGTCCAGCAATTTTTGGTCAGGCTTTAGTTGATATGTGTATAATAATATGTGCGGGAAAGTCGATAATGATATCATGGCGAAATAACAACTATTGGAGATGCAGTGTTGGGAGCGTCGTGGTTGTGGCTGTACAAAGGGTGTCGGCAAAGGGTGTCGGTGGAATGCATGAAGGCAGTCTTACGTTAACACCAGTCAAAGGCGCTCTATTTCAGTAGTTTTGAACATCGTAACGAAAAATTCTACACGACGTATTACATAGGTTAGAACGTTGGCCTTAGACTGCGTTTAGCAAGACTCAGCTAAGACTGCCTTTATGCATTGCTCCGCTTGCATCGCGCCATGTGTTTCATGTTCACAGTGGCATATTGATTGTGCTGGTTTTGCAGGAGGCCAAAAAGAAGGAAATCCAGACAGAATTGGATCATATCATTGCCCGGGAGAAACGTCGCACCCTGGGCACCATGAGGTGGGTTGTCCTGTGCTTTAATAGTTTATGCTTTGGCTCCAACTTTAAACAAAATTTAATATGATATCAACTCAAGATTTGTGTAAGCTTTCATGGTCTTTGAATCAGTTTTTTGTCGAAAAAATATTTTTTTTGTTTTTTTTTTTTATAGTCTTTTGTTAAGCTCAGCTGGATCTGAAAATCTTCAGTCAGAGTATAGCTTGAAAACCCCAACATTTCATTTATGGTCATAGTTTGTCGCCTAGTGTTTGTGACCAGCCGCGTAAGCCGCCGGCCGCGATGGCGAAAATGTTCGGCCGGCCGACCCGGCAGAAATTTTAGAAAAAAACAAATTCATCTAAATCCAGAGTGTCATTACGGCTTGACTTAGCCTGTCGCACTGTTATGGCCGGCCTAATTTGGTCGTTCGGTCGAGTGAGGCCGACAGGCCGAAAATTCTGGCCGGTCGCACAAACACTATCAGCGCCATTGATTGATGACCCTTTGGGTTTGCGTTAGCTGCAGGGTTTAGGCTTGGAAAGTTGGAATAATTAAGAGATTTGTTTAGATTCATCGGGGAGCTGTACAAGCTGTCATTGTTGATCGCTAAAATCATGCAGTTCTGCGTCATGTCCCTGTTCAACAAGTCCGACGACGAAGAGTCCCTCGAGCACCTCTGCAAACTGCTCACCACCACCGGACAGCGACTCGACGCAGACCAAACCGCTGCCGTAAGGGGCCTCCCCCCTCATACAACTTGTGCTTGTCCTTGTCCTTGTCCCTGTCAATATGTTCTTTAGAACAGTATAAATATGAATAAGACGTGTTACTGTTGAGGAAAACGAACGCGTTTTTGATTTCATAACTTTTTGTGTGAACACACGTGTACTTTGTTATTGTTTTAGTGAAAGGGGAGGGGTTTTAGTGAAAGGGGAGGGGCTGTTTTACGTAGACCGAGTTCTGATTGGTCAGTCAACAGCGATTGTCGATGCTCCTTTGCGATCTGAGCTTTTCCTTAGGCAGAGAGGATAGATTTTTGTAAGACTGTTGTTAGACACTATTAATATGTACTCTTGGTTCTGAGCCAAAGTATGTTTGTTTTAGTAAATAAAATGAAAAATATATATTAAAAAATAAAAAAGTAAATAAAGTCTGTTTGGTACATTCCATCCTCATGAACGGCCTCTGTGAATAACCACAATGATGGTTGTTGAGTTTGTTTCAGCAAAAACCGCAGTACTACATTCATCAGCTGTTGACCATATCCAAAAAGCAAAAGCTGTCGGCCAGAATACGATTCATGATTCAGGATCTGTCCGAGTTGCACGAAGTAAGCCGGGGGAAATTATTGATAGGTTGCTGAGCAGGTTGCGTATTAGTTTGGCAACCGCCAGGATGCCAATTGGGTTGTGATGTTAGTGTAAACTCGCTCCGGGACCTTGTGTTGTGGAGCCAAGAACTATCAAAAAGCTATGAAAGGCTAGAATACTATTTACGAATGCATGAAATTCTACGATCCACTCTAGTGTATCATTTTAGTATCGACTCGACAGTAATAGACCATAATTATTATAATCGCCGGTTTTGTTTGCTTCAATCAAAACGTTCCAAACAGTCTGAACTTTTGTGTAGCGAACACTTGTGTTTCCTGGGAAGTTTCAGGCTTACAAATTAATGTCGTCAAATTATTTAAACGTTCTGAAGAAAAGACGTTTTGAATCAGGTGTTTTTTATTGGCTTATTGCGAAGCCAACCCCTTTGTTGCAGTCTTTGATTCATTTGATGGATTAATTAGTCACTGATTTTAGAACAACTGGAAACCGCGTCGCCAAGAGGCCGGGCCGAAGTCGCTTGAGGTGTTGCATCGCGAGATTGAGATTGAGAAAATGACGGAGACGGAGAATTTGAAGGCCTATGAGGCGCAGAGGCGGGGAGGGAACCAGGGGGGGCAGAACTACAACAGGGACCGCGACGGGGGCGATAGACGCAACAGGGGGCGACCCAATGTGCCCAGTAAGCAGTGTTTGTCTAGAACTAGGGGCATGCCCCCCCCCTTGGAGTTTGACGTGTAGACTGAACAGCGGTTAGGTATTGGTTGAGGTTTGAGTTTTTCCGTTGAATTGCTGAAGACAGTTCATTTGGGCTCTGGTGTGACTAATTCTAATCTAACTTTTCCAGTCGGCCAGAACAGAAAACCGCAGTAGATGTAAGCGTAAATTTTTGGGCACTCAGAGACTAACTGAGAGTTACCAAAGTCCAAAACTGACCCTTAGGGACTATTGCATTGTATGCGTCAGCTGTTCAATCAAACTGGCGAGCACATGAATAACTTTAGGGACTGGTATGAATAAACTAGGCCTGTGAGGTGTTTTTGGGCCGAGTTTAGACTGTGACCGTGACTGTGCTGTTTAGACCGAGTTTAGACTGTTTGTGTGCTATTTAGACCGCCCCAGCTGGGACAATTCGGATCGTCGCGGGGGGGATCGGGATCGCATGCAGCAGTCGGGTGAGGGGGGCGGGGGCCGAGACCGGGACAACAGGCCCCCCCGACACGTGGGTGGTCCGGGCAGCAGCAACACAATTGGCTCGGTGGACCGGAGTCGCATGTTCTCCCAGAAGGCAGATGGGCCGGGTCTGTCCAAACACTTGGTCGACACGGTGGACAATGTGAAGCTGGGGCCCACGCGGTGGGGCAAGAAGGCTGGGCCGCAGCAGGGTGACAGCAGGTCAGTCAGAGATTAGGTCACTGCCAAGAGTACACATCAGGGCCACTGCCAAGAGTACACATCAGGGTCATTGCGAAGAGTACACATCAGGGCCACTGCCAAGACTGCACATAAAGGGCCACTTGCCAAGAGTACACATCAGCGTCTCTGCCAAAACAGCACATAAAGGGCCACTGCCAAGAGAGCACATAAAGGGCCAGTGCCATGAGTGCACGTAAAGGGCCAGTGCCAAGAGAGCACATCAGGTTCACTGCATGGTTTTTTTTTGCGTCCCACAGTGCGTCCAGACGCAATGACATTCAGCTGGACGCAAATTTTTTTAGCGGGACGCAAACGGGACGCAGTGATTTTTTTGGAATTCTGACTAAAAAACCCCAGTATAAAGTCCATGTGCAGCTGCTGGTGACCGAATCGTAAGAAAATTCCAATATATACGTCTCAATTGACCAAATTTGACCTTAAAATCTAAAAAATTTCCAAATTTCTTCTGTAGGCTGCAGTAACATATTGAGTCTTTTGGAGTAGCTACTAGGTTTTTCGACAGCGCCAGACCCCCCCGCCAGGTTTTTATGGCCGGCTAGAAAAAATTTCCGGTAGGTCTCCAATTGACCAAATTTGGCCTAAAATAAAAAATTCTCGAACAAGTTGTCTTGGGGGCTGCCGCTCCAGACATCAGCAACTCTGTGGGTTACTATTCATTGCTGTTATTTTTCATGCTGGGTTTTTTAGGCCATTGCTAAGGCCATGGCCTAAATTTTTCCGGATCGGCCTAAATATTTTCAGCGATTGAGGCCAGCTGGCCTATGTAATCTTTTTTAGCTGCGGATGCAGAAAAAATTTCCGATACGTTTCCAATTGACCGAATTTGGCCTAAAAATCCTCTAAAATCTGCAACTTTTTTCAAACTTTACTAAAGTAGAGAGGCGTTACAGTTTCTGTGCCATTGTAAAGCAAAAAGACGACACTTATTAGCATCTAACGTAAAAGTGGAACTAAAAACATAGAAGATTACAAAAATAATGGGCCGGCATGGGTACTCTAGTAGGTAGACATGCATAGGCTTTGATGAAAAATAATACCAAGCATCAGTAAGCCAGAAAGTTGCAGGGGTCTGGGGGGGGGGGCGCCCCCCTCGCCCCCCCCCTGGATCCGCGCTTGCAATACTGTACATACTATGCCCATTTTTGTAAATAATTTTCGCAAAATGCACAAATGAGTTGGCCTAAGCTTTTTGTCAATTAACCTAAAAAATTTTTGGATCTGAGGCCAAGTCGTCTACACTTTTCAGACCAAAAAACCCTGCTTTCGTCAAAGCCTATGCATTGATACAAGAGTGCATTATGCTGCATTTGCATGTCCACGCGAGTACATTATGCTACCTTGTGTAAGACACTATTTTATGTGACGTTCCCATCTTTTGTTTTCAATTTTTCTTTCGGAAAAAATTGCTGATACGTCTCCACTCGAGCAATTTCGACCTTGAAATTGAAAAATTTTACAATTTCTTTTCTGAGCGGTGTCGCCTCCAGACCCAGATCCCCGCAACTTTGTTGCTTAGCGATCTTGCATTTGTAAATCCATTGGTTAAAATTACAAAAAATGCAATTTAACCCATAACAGAAAATCGAAGTCATTCGATCCCCCCACTTTTTTCTGGGCACCCAACTTCGGTGATGTCACCTAAAATGTCAGTGACGTTAATAACGTAGCGTATGCACCGATAGAAACACAAGACTTTTACGGTACCACCTGGACGCACTGTCATTGTGTGGGACGCAATTTTTTTGAACGGGACGCAAAATGGACGCAGTCTCGGATTTGAAAAAAAAAACCCTGAACTTCACTGCCAACAGCACAGATTATTCCACTTTCTAGAGCACATATTATCTATGCCATTGGCAAGAGCACAGAGTAGACCACTACCAAGAGTACACGTGCCTACGCTCATTCAGCTCCATGTTGTTTCAGAAGTCGTCTGCAGGCATCGTCCCGGAGTCGCGACTCTAGTCCCAAGCCCCCGCCCATGCCAGTGCCGCCCCCTCCTGTGCCGCCCCTTGGCCTGGGTCCCCGCCCGCTCCCCTCCTCCAAGTCGGAGGAAATGGAGAAGGCCTTGCAGCTCACCCGGACACTCACCCGGGAGCAAAGCCCGCCCCCGCCGGTCCAGAGCCCTGGCCCGGACGGCGGCCCCCCCTCGTCGCGCATGATCATGTCCGAGAGCAGTGCCAGTTTGCAGTCCGGTGGGGCCACGCCTTCGCTTGACGGTAGGGGGGGATTGGAATTTGCTGAGGCTGGGGGGGAGAGAATGCGAGGGCTGAGGGAGCAGGGGACCCAACGAAACTGAGATCCTCGGGGAGAGTGCCGAAAATTTGGTTAAAATGGCATTTTTTTAAAAATGCAACAAAATTTTGCAAAATTTAGTGTATTTTTGATCGATCAGGAAATCAGGGGTGCCCTGAATTTGGCCATAGAGCCCCCCACAAGTTTTGACCATGTTGTATAATATTATAATAATGTTGCGCCTGCGCGAATGATCTACTCTGCAGTGTTCTGGCATATTTTTAGGCGGGGGGGGGCGCACCAGTTTCACAATAAAACACTATTTTTATACGAAAAATGTTATGCGTTAAATGTTACGCTTTCATACGTTATTCTAGCTATGCTAATACTCGGCTATGGCGGGGCAACCCATGTGAAATGGGGGGAGGCGCGAGCAAAATGGGGGGGGGGGCACCGGACCAAATGGGGGGCGCCCCCCCCCACTAAAAATATGCCAGGTGTTGTGTGGTAGGTAAGGTAGCTGTAGTTGCTATCTTGTTTCAGAGCTAAGTGAAGACGAACAAGACCGGATCACTCGGCACGTCCTCAACACCATTGAAGAGTTCATATCAAATAACAACGAAGAGGTGCGTGTTTCATTTTCACTCACCTCATTCATTCATTCATTCATTCATTCATTCACCATCACCCAGAGAGACTAGCAATTGGGTCAATTTGTGGCTTCTAAAAAATACCTGCGCTGTCAATCACTTAATTGGTCTCTGTTTTCTTTAGTTGTGAAGAAAATATTTTTCTGAAGGTTCTCATAATATCATTCATGAGTAATTTAAACTCAATATTCTAATATATTTTTTCACTTTTCAGTAGTTTTTTGTTGACGGCGAATAGTGAATTCAGTTCGGTACATAGAACTAACTCGTTCTCTACACTCAATAATTGTTACCACTACACTGTACTACACTATAGCAGCTATCCTTATTCTTATTCGTACTTATTCAGTACGTATTTTAATATTTAGTACGTATTTTATTCTAATTCTAGGGTCCCATTGCCGGATGAAAGGGTTAATTTTAAGCGGACTAAACTGTTCACAAATTCAGCTAAAAAATGTCATTTGAAAATTAATCTCCGGATGAAACGGACTTAACTCTTATCGCGCTGCCATTTAATCGCACTAAACGGACTTAACTATGCACGCTAGTCGCTAATCTTCAGTGTGCATGTTAAATCCGTTTAGTCCAGTGGTAGCTTTGAATTAGGGTCAGACTAACATTAAGCCGCTGACTTATTTTAACTCGTGTAATCCGCTTAACCCGGTTTCTTTCATTCTTAAGACTCGGACTAAAATAAGTCCAGTCCGTTTGATCCTGTAAAGGCATAGGCCCCTAATCTACTGTTTTAGGAGACCATTCGCGAGATGACCATGGAGCCTGGCCTGCTGCGTCACTACGTGAAACTGGGCGCCTGGTGTGTGTTCGAGAAGAAGGAGAAGGAACGCAAGGCCCTGGGCGAGATCCTAGCCCTCCTGCCCCGCGACAGCTGTCCCTCCTATGTGCTGGTCGACGGATTTTGTGACCTGGCCGCTGATATTGTAGACCAGAACGCTGTCACAGACTACCCTAGGGTCTGGGAATGGACCGCCTCCCTGCTGGCTCCCCTGGTCGCCAGCCTACAATCCCTCAAGCCCATTGCGCCCGTCTTCGAGCGGGCACCCCATGCCGCGCCACAGCTGTTCGCTCAAATACTACATGCTGTGGTACTACTTACTACTGCTACTGCTACTGCTACCAGGGTTGAGGGTTGATATTTTTCGGAAAAAAAATTTTCCATTTTTTTCCGGACCCCCGGAAAATTTTCCATTGTTTCCGGAAAAAACTGTTTTTTCGCGGAACATTTTCCGGTGTACTAATTTTCCAATGTAGGCTGCTAATACTACTACACTACTTTTTTAATGATTGTACCGCCTAACAGTGGCGTAGCCAGAAAAAAATTTCGGGGGGGAATGACTTTTCGATTTTTTTGAAATGTGTTAAAATGCACTTAACTGCGATATTAACGCAAAAAACTACATATTATATTACTATTTTTTCGGTCAAAAACATGCATATTTTCCACCGCTGCAGCATCGAACGTAAAATTGGAGCTCAAACCTCCGAAAATTACAAAAACGGTGGCCGGCAATGGTCCAGAAGCTAGCAAATTAGCAACTTTTCCGAAATTTTTTGACATAAAAACTATACTAAAAATGTATTTTTTGTAACAAAAAATAGCTAAAAAATTAGACAAAAATTACCTTTTTCACAAAAAACTATACACCAAACATTGTATTAAGGTGGCGCTCCTGAAATGTGGGTTTTGGCCATTATTTTGAAAATGCGCAAAAATAACCATATATCGTAAAAACAAAAGTTGTTCAGAATTGAATTTCCTTTAATTTGATGTGCATATAACATGAAAAATTTTTTGAACATTTTTGATATTTTTTCAGCAAGAAAAATAGATTTTCACGGAAATAGCTTTACAAGCCAGTGTATTTACACGTATGTAATGATTTTGAAAGATTGAAAAACACTAGCAGCTGTGTTTTACTTGAACATACTTAAAAATTTTCGGTGTTTTATTGAGTTTGGTGCAGTTTGTTTGTAAAATAAGACAGTATTTTCCGCATGATGTTGAAAAGAAGTGCGTGTGAATACAAACGCAAATTTTCGGCTTGCGCTTTTAAAAAATTGGCTCAACGAGGAAAGTTAAACTTTGGCACATAAATGCATCTCGTTGTCTTCGAGCGGTCGCAAAATTTGATTTTGAGCAAATCGATAGTATTTGAGAAATTTAGTTAAATTTACGTTTTTCGAAAATCGTGATTTTAGTGTTTTTCAATATATCAATAATATTCATCAAAAATGACTTTTTGCGACCGCTCGATCACGTTGAGGCGAGCAAAATGAGCTAGTGATTGTGCAGCAGCTACTTACTTGCGAAGAGAAATCGCAAGCCGAAATTACACTCACGTTTGGTCTACAGTGAATGCTAATTTGTATCAATCAACTTCATTTTTTGTATTTAGGCATACTTTTACACCAGCTTGCCATTGTGTATCTAAAGTTGGCCCCAAACTGCCGTTTTTTGAAAAGTCACATTTCAGGAGCGCCACCTTAAGGTGGTAGTTACGTTTTCGCAGCTTTTTTCAATGTTCTATTTTGTAGCAATTACTAAATCAATTTACAAGCGGTCTTTTGCATATTATTAATCAACTTATTTTTTACAAAATTACAATTTTTCAAGAGTCGGTGTTACTTCTAGTGTGCACGCCAACTATTTTGGTGAAGCTCATCAGCTCAATTTTATGCATTTTTCCCCGTATTTCGTTATTTCTTCACTGTGGTAAAAAAATTCAGCATACAATTACGTAATTTATACCAAAGGCACGTTGATGTGTTATGAAACTGCTGGTATGCTTAACTAAACGTAATAATTTAGCAGATTTTTACAGTGAGCAAAAGTTTGCCTCAAATTTTTCTAAAAAGTCAAGAAACGGCAGTTTTTATGACTTTGGTAGGCTGTAACTAAAAAAATAATCAACCTTTTCACTCAATTCGAAAAAGGTATAGGGCAAATTTATTTGGCTACTGTCAAATAAGCTGTTTTCGCATTCTTATGAACGGAACAGGATATTGGTTACTTCAACTGAAATCACTCATTATGCTCAGAAATGACGGATTTTTTAAAAAATTTTAATTCAGTTAAATAGGGCCTCATTGGGGTCAGCTCATAGTACATTAAGCACAGTTTTCCCGTACCCGTTGAAAAAATGGCAGATAAAAGTTTTAAAAATGACGTTTCAGGAGAATGAAGAAAATTTGCAATTTTTGAAGGGGTTTATTAACACTGCCAATGCTCCTGGCTGCTGTGACGTATACTAACCAAATTTTGCAGGTATAATAGATGCATACGGGACTATGTACATGTAAATTATTGTGCAAAGTGGTTATCGGTATTTCGTGATATTGGCATGAGAAGTCAGAATTGAGGTAAAATAACTTCAAAGTTACGGATCGCCTAGAACAACTAACAGAAATATGTCATATTTTAGCTGAAAATATTCTTAAAATAAATTGGGTTAGACCTTTTTTGATTGGCTTTTCAGAGTAGTGTAAGAGCCAAAAAAATTTGCATACAATTTTGTAAGTCCTCAAAAAATACACAAAAAATCCAGTTTTTTAGATATAAATTAACCGTAAAAGTTTGAATCAATGTCAAAATTAGCTGAAATATTGCTATTTACACTCGCAATGTTCGCGCCAAGTTTGGTTATGTTCCATCAAGTAACTTTTGAATTATTGCAAAAACTTCGAAAACGTAACTACCACCTTAAGCAAATACATAGGGCACAAGCCCTATGTATTTGCTTAATACAATGTTTGGTGTATAGTGCCGCACAACGCAGATGTACATACATTATTATTATTATTATTTAAGATAAAAGCAAGGAACACTATGCCAAAGAGTTGCAGGGGTCTGGGGGCGGCAGCCCCCAGAAAAAAATTGGGGAAATTTTAGATTTTTAGGCCAAATTTGGTCAATTGGAGACGTATCAGAAATTTTTTCCGGCCGGACCATAAAAACCAAACAAAGGCGGGACCCTTGTGTAAAATTTCAGTCGGAAAAAATTTTGTGGGGGGGATTCCCCCCATCCCCCCCCCTGGCTACGCCCCTGCCGCCTAACATACATGTATAAAAATATCAGCATAAGGGAGTAGGTAGGGTAGCAGAGTAAAAGACATAAACAATAATAATAGCTTATTCCAATGCACAGCTATGTTATAAGGGACTATTCACAAAATTGAATTAACGGGATTAGATTAATTGAATAATTTGAAAAAAGGTTTCATGCTGCTGCGTTGAGTTATTCCAGTTAATTCAGTTAATCTAATCCAGTTTCCGAATTTGTGAACAGGCCCTAAGAAAAAAAGGTAGTTTAATACTGTTCTGATTAATTTATTTTAATTTTGACGCTACGTCATGTTCTCGCCAAATTTTACTGTTAGCTTGGTGTGTGTATAGCGGCCTAAAAAGGGGGGGAGGAGGCATACATGGAACAGCACAGAAATTTGGGTACCTTTTCCCCTCCCCGTGGTGGGACCCCCTTCTCCCCTGAGTCCACTGATTTTTGACCCACCCTCCCCCTTGTCCACAGATTTTTGACACTTCTCCTCTAAAACTGACGCAATTTTTACCTTTTTGGACCAAAAAGCACCGATTTCGGCAATTTTTGACCAAAATTTCGATAAAGATAGCTAAAATTTCCTAAAAATGCCGATTTTTTGCATTTTGGTCGATAATTTTTCTTTCATCTGGACCCTCTTCCCTCTATTACCCCTGGCGGGACCCCCCCTCCCTCCCCCGGGACCGATTTTTTTGGGGTCTTTCCCCCTCATCCCCCCCCCGACTCCCCAACTACATGTGTGGGGGGAGGGTATTTCAGTGTAGTTTTAAATGAAACCTTGTAAAGAATACGTCAAAGGTCGGACAGCTGAGGTTCCCCTAGTGCCACAGGTGTGCTGTTTTCAGAAGTCGACCGACGAAAGACTGGCGCGTCGCATCTGGCACAACAGCGTGGATGATCTGGCTGCCTATCTGCCCTCCGAGGACATGATTAAGACTTATGTGAGCGTTATGGAGAGAGACTAGGCTCTTGGCTATAACCCTGTGCTAGTGTTGTGCTGTTTGGTTGTACAGTAGTAACAAGGCTCTGTAAGTGTTGGCATTTAGAAATAACGCCCATGAGACTTGGTGACTGTGGTGTACTCGTGTCACACGTGTACACCGTGTACGTGTTTGTGGGTACGGTTGCCATGAGTCTATATAAATGAGTACATGACCAAGGTAGGTTAGAAATTCTGGGGAATGAGAGGGGGTGAGCCAGCATAGATAGAATGACTGAAAGGACAGTCACTGGTGGAATATAGTGTAAAAATGATTGAGGTTGATTGAGGTTGATTGATTGATCGATTGGTGGTGTTGTTGCAGAAACTGTCATCACTTGCGGAGCCTCTGAGCGGAGAGGAGGCGTCGCGCTGTCTGAACAAGGGCACCGGGGGGTCTGGCAGTGGCTGCGGCGAGTCTGGGAACGGGGGGGCCGAGGGGATCCTGCCCGCCTACCTGGCGCCCTTGCACGACCTGGTGCTGCGACACTGCTCGAGTGCGGCCCAGCAGAGTGGTCGCGAGGGCGAGTGTGCGGTCGACGGCTCGGCTGTGCTCGCATGGCTGGATGTAAGGCCAATGACGGTGTGATTTTTTGAGGGGGGGGGGGGGGAGAATCGCGCCACAATGTGGTTTTTTTATATGGGAGAAGCCGAAGGGTGACCCAATGTTGTTAGTTTTTAGTGGGGAGAAGGGCGCCCCAAAGTTGTTACATAGAAGAAGGGCTCCCCAAAGTTTTTAGATGGGAGAAGGGCGCCACAATGTTGTTATTTTTAGTAGGGAGAAGGGCGCTCTAGTGTTTTTTAGATGGTAGAAGGGCGCGTGTGTGTTTGTGTTGGTGTGTGTCATTTATGCATTTCTGTTTTAGGAGAACGTGCCACCCGCAGAGAAGGGTAGTGACCAGGTTCTCAGTGCCTTATTCCGCTCATTATGTTATTGTGCCATAGAAGGTAAGCCTCCTGTTTTGTGACCAGCCACAGCTTTATGATGTGGGCGCACATTCATTTTTATTGACTGTAGTATCAAGTCAGAACTGTAGTAGACGTACGAGTATTGTACGGGTCCTCGGGGAGGGTTGATGCACTCTGGGGTGTTAAGGAGGTTGCTTAACGTTGTCAGTTGTCACCCTGAAGGGGGGGGTTTGCTTCATCTTGTTACACTGGAAGGAGAAAGGGGGGGAGGTTGCTTAACCGTGTCACCCTGGAGGAGGTTGCTTAACCGTGTCACCCTGGGGGAGGTTGCTTAACCTTGTCACCCTGGGGGAGGTTGCTTAACCTTGTCACCCTGGGGGAGGTTGCTTAACCGTATCACCCTGGGGGTGGTTGCTTAACCTTGTGACCCTGGCTGGGGGGTTCAGACTGGATAGTGGGCTGTAACTGTGTGTTTAGGCGAGGATGAGTCGAGCAAAGTGGACCCCCCGTTCCTTGCTTTGCTGTTGTCGCGCATCTACCAGCCCTACCAGTCCGCTCACCCCCACCGCGCCCCCCAGTCTTCCCACGTTCCCCTCACCATTGCTGCGAACATCGCTATGGAAAACAACTTCCCACAAGGTACACTCACTCACCATGCTTGCGTAGGATTATGGGACAGCTCGATCTGTAGCTAGTAGACGATTTGATTGTAAGAGGCACACCCTCGCCCCACTTCTGTAAAGTTGTAACGTTTGTGTCAGAACATGGGTTTTCTGCGTATTGTTACCTTAACCGCAGTGGTCTTTTGGACAAAAGATTCATTTGCAGGGATTGCTGCTCAGTAGTGATCGAACAGGATTAAGTTCGGGATCGGGATTTTAGCCCCCGGATTTGGGGTCCCAGTGGATCACTACTGTTCAGGCATGGAATTATGTCCACTGCGCAAAAATCTGGCGTTTAACAGGTGACTATGGGAGAATGGAAATTTACAAATCCCCCTCCCCCGCTACACTTTAAAACTGTAAAAAGTGCCAGCATGAGAGTGGGAGTGAGAATTGGTGTAAATAAGTCACTGGCTAAAAAATTTGCTACCATGTTATAACAGTCTACAATATACGGTGTTCCTAGGGTTTAGTAACAAAATATTTGCCAGCGGACAACAAGAAGCCCAGAGGGGTTTCAAGCCGCCCGGGTCAGGCCTTTATTTAATGTTCGCAAAGAAGCAAAAAACAGAGCGGACAAAGGAAAAACATGTTAAAGCTACATAATATAGTTATAACATATTATTAAGTAGAGAGAAAAGAACGTTCAGTAATAATAATAATTTCAAATTAAATGCCAGCAAGGGTGTTGTGGCAGCTGTTTTTTCTGTTTAGTGTGGCAGTTGTTTTTGTGTTGTGTTTTCAGGACTGTTAGTGGAGATTCTGGGCTGTGTGCTGGAGGCTGGGGTTTGCTCTGTCTCTGCCTTCCGGGTCTGGTACGAGCACAACCACAATACGCCCGGCTACGGGCTGGGCCTCAAGAATGCGGACGTCAAACGATTCTTTGCCGATCGCATCAATAATTCCAATTCGACGTCTTCTTAGTCCTACCTCCCTCCCCCCACCCTGTGGATTCACGCTGCGCAAATGTAAATATAATCACTGGATAGTATATGATATGATACGTAATAATACATGATAATATGATGCTGTGATTCGAGTGGCTGATTATATTGAGGATCTTTTCCGTTTGGGCCGCGTGAAACCTGCCCCCCCGCCTTTTGTCCTGCGTCCACTCATTAAATCTGGTTGCCTATTGACAAACATATGATTATAGACTACCTACCCCCCGCTTCACATAATGCAGTATCTAGAGTACATAATATGAGACAGTGATTATCAATTCATTATGTACTCTTGATGCTAATTCTATTATTATATATTTTTTGTTGTTGTTGTCTGTTTCTGTTATAATATTATTATATTTTTGTCATTGTTGTTTATGTTTTCTGGTTAATCATATAATTCTATTACAATTTCTGGCTGATTCTATAACTCTTATCATATTATTCTATTTAGTGTATTTTTTGTGTATACTTATATGACGACAACACTGTCTTGTATGTGCATATATTGTATTATTGTTTGTATGTAATGTCCTTCATTGCTCTTGTGGCTACCTAATATAGTTTTATGGTGAAGTTTTGGTACTGAATAGTATATTAATATTATTGTGTGACTGACTGGATGTTGAATTGGTTAGATATATAATTGCATTGTTTTGTTGTGTCTGTGTTTGTCTGTATCAAGAGTACACAGATACGAATGCTCGTAGTAGAACATAGCGGAAATTCCCACACTTAAGTCCTAGTGTAGGTAGACACTCGTGGCTGACGCAAACTGTACTCTTAGTATAAATCACTATTAATGATGCATGTGTCATTTTGTTGTTGTTTTGTTGCACTAGTGTTTTTTTTTGGATAGAATAGTGATGGGTTTTTTGAGAGAAGCTGTTCTTTGTCTTGAAAAAACTACATAATATCAGATGAATTTTCAAGTTTCGGGGGGCGGGTAAAACCCCCTATCCCAGATTATTATCATATTATGAGGAGTTATACTTACGGCTCGTATATAAACCAGTATATCAAGCTGGCCAAAACTCATACCACTCATTAATGTGATATTGTATGTAAAATTGTTTTTTTTGCAATTTTGCCAATCGAATCGAACGTAACGGTTTTCAGTGAATTGACCTTTAATCAGCTTTTCGTTGAAACGTAAAGATTTAGCTGGAATTATTAATATGTTAGCATTTTTTTTTCTGTTTTTTTTTGTTTTTGAGTCACATTTGTCCGGTTTAGGGTTAGTTTTTTGTGAATGTATTTGTTTATGAAAGTTGGATTGGTATACTACTTTTTTTCGGGAACATTATAATATTGTTTTCAGGATAGTTTTTTGTTGCTGCGAGTGTTTTAATTTGACTGACGATTTGCGTGTATTGGTTGTGCTCTAGGTAGTCAGATGTTTGTTATTAGTTCTATCAAGAGTACATAATGGGAAGAGTATGACACTCTTCCCATCGGCCAGCTTGGCAGCGCGGTAGATGCGTTGCACAATAACGGCCAAAAAGGGTCCCGAACGGGACCCGGTCCCAAATGGGTACCTGGTACCCAAACGGGCCCTCCAGGTACCCAAACGGGCCCTCCAGGTACCCAAATGGGACCCAGGCACCCAAACGGGACCCAGGTACCCAAATGGGCCCTCCAGGTACCCAAATGGGACCCCCAAACGAATCTGATTGGCTGATGGGGGTACCCAAACGGGACCCAGGTACCCAAACGGGACCCAAGTACCCAAACGGGACCCAGGTACCCAAATGGGACCTCTTTTCGAAGCCAACAGCCAATCAGATTGCAGCTGCCTTTAGCTCCGCCTACAATCAAGCTACCGTAGTCCCTAGTGCAGCAGCGGATTGTAGGGCTGGATTGTAGGGCTGTCGATTTGCGTGCGTGCCGCAAGAACAGGGCTACATAAGGTATACCATTTATAATTAAGATCGATGTATTTCAAGCATAATTCTGGTAAATTTATTTTACCAAAACCGTAGAGCCCAAAACGGCATAAAATGGCAAAAATTTAGCATTTTGAACGTGTGATTTAAAAAATAATTTCCCTCAGTTTACCATTTTATTCCTAAATTTCTCAACAAAATTGAAAGTGAAGGCATATACACAATTAGGGTCGATTCATAGGTACATACATACTACATACTACAAACATCACACATGTCACTACCACTTACCAGTCCATTTTAATACGCCATAAACAGCTTTTGTTGCTAAAAAATGCGAAAAAAAAGAAAAACAGCATTATTCGCAACGTTATATGTTCTGCTGCACTAGGGATTACGGTAGCTTGATTGTAGGCGGAGCTAAAGGCAGCTGCAAGCTGATTGGCAGTTGGCTTCGAAAAGAGGTTCCATTTGGGTACCTGGGTCCCGTTTGGGTACTTGGGTATCGTTTGGGTACCTGGGTCCCGTTTGGGTACCCCCATCAGCCAATCAGATTCGTTGGGGTCCCATTTGGGTACCTGGAGGGCCCATTTGGGTACCTGGGTCCCGTTTGGGTACCTGGGTCCCATTTGGGTACCTGGAGGGCCCGTTTGGGTACCTGGAGGGCCCGTTTGGGTACCTGGAGGGCCCGTTTGGGTACCAGGTACCCATTTGGGACCGGGTCCCGTTCGGGACCCTTTTTGGCCGTTATTGTGCAACGCATCTACCGCGCTGCCAAGCTGGCCGATGGGAAGAGTGTCATACTCTTCCCATTATGTACTCTTGGTTCTATCTATTGGTTTGGTGGTTTGTGTGCAGCTAACACGTTTACGGGATATGCCTTGCAATTTTGCAAACCAACGATGGATTGTGTCAAACTTTTGAACCATTTTGGAAATTTTTTTTTATTTTTGATTTTTTCGATTTCGCTGATTATATTTTATAGTTTTGGATCAAAGCAGCTAATTTCACCAGAAGATTCTATTGAATTTTGAACTATTAGTGACTAATTACGATTCCTGTGGTCAGATTAGCGATAATCGATAATAATTGTACCTGTAGGTAGAAAATTAGAATAATGTTTAATGTATGCCGAAATTTTGATCAGTCAATTTGGCTGATTTCAGTTTGCTACGTTTTTCAGTTTGCGCCACTTATGATTGTTTTTAGCTGTTATAGATTTATTGTTTTTGAACTTTTGAGGGTTATGCGGATTGCTGATAATATGCTGTCACCACTAAGGATACCTGTTTTGATTTAGGTGCCGATATTAATTAGTTTATTGATTATTTTTGTTTGATATCTCTCGTGCTTGTATGTTTTGTTTGAGCAACAGTTTGTATGTACTTTGTTAACGTGGCATTTTCTGGTACTTACATCGTAGTATAGATAGGGAAAATTTGTGTTTTATGCAGTTACATTTTTTAATTTTTATGCTTGATGAAATACGTATTAATATAAAAAGTATGTTAATATCTAAATTATTAGTTTTTTATTTTCTTAACCCAACACTATATATAATTGACTGTGCAATGTGCATGTGTTTTTTTTAAATCGAGAATGATGCCTCTGTCCATTGTAGTTCTGTAAAAAAGGTCGTGGTGTAAAATTATACCGTATAGCCGTAATTAAGATATGGCGCTTGTAGATTAGCTTACAAAGCAGGCGGCAAGATTATATTAAAAAGCGCCAAAGTGCATAATTGTCTGGACATTAGTATTTAATGGAGGCTTAGTCTAAGTCTAATAAGTTCTATACACTATCCTCAATTACAACCGTCTTATTCGTCATGTCATGCTGTCTAAGCATAGGACATAGTTCAGACCTAATAACTGCTTAAGTGTTTAGGCCTGAATCGAGTTAATGACTTCATTGGTTAGTAGGTGATATGTTAGTGTTAACTGTAGTTCTGTGTACTGCTTCAACCTATATATAATATAAATGTGTGTGTACGTCGTCATATAATATATCTGTTGCTTAATTTGCATATAATTGATTGTTGTTTATTTCGAGAGTTGTGGTCACCTTTAATTATATTATAATTAATATTATTCTATATTTGGCTGATTTTGGTGGAATTTTCTTTGTTAATTGGATGCTGTATTTGTAATTTTGTGGGATGACCCTTTGGTGACCTTTTGCTAATGCTTGTCCGTAAGGTTGGGGCGTTATGATTTATTTTTGTTTAACTTGCGTAGAGAAAAAACCCTGTAATCATTGCGCACAAGTGTAGGCAACATGAAGCTGGGTTTTTTTGGGATATTACGTAGTAATATAGGTTTCAACTATTTTAGTCTAAGTTGGTAGGTTACAGTTTTTTGATTTGGGGATTGTTTTAAGTAGCTATCTTTGTTTTTCTGCTATTATGTGAAGAATTAAAGTTCCCTGGCCGATTAAAGTGTTTGGGATTGGGGTTAAGCCGCGATAACTTAATGACTCTGATATAAGTTTTGATCTATTGAAGTTAAGCGACTGTCACGTGAATTAAATTAAAATATTGTATCTTACTTATGTGTGGTCTTATTCACATAGGTAGGGTTGTCGAGATTAGAAGCACCGAGGTCCAAGCCTAGCCTGTTAGTCTAGGCTATGGATGGGCTTAACTAATGGACAAACTGAAAACTGTCGCCAAGTCTTAATTGCTAAATGAGCCTTTTGGGTTCGATTTATCGAAGGAAATTGTTATCGTTGAAAGTTTTGGATTGATACGTAGGGCCTATTCCTTTACCGGATTAAACGGATTGGACTTATTTCAGTACGAGTTTTAGGAACGACAAGTCGGATTAAACGAGTTGAAATAAGTCAGCGGCTTAATTTTAGTCTGACACCATTCTAAAACTACCACTGGAAAAAACGGATTTAACATGCACACAACATTAGCGTGCATAGTTAAGTCCGTTTAATCCGTAGGTTTTGTAATGGCATTTTTAAGCTTAATTTTTAAACCGTTTAGTCCGATTATAATTAACCCTTTAATCCGGTAAAGGAATGGGCCCCTAGAAATATTTTAAATGCCGAACGTAACACTGAATCATAGGATTTACTGTTTGTCGTTGAAAAACAATTATTCGTCGTTGAAAAAGCAAGTGTTCGCCGTTGAAATAATTTTCAACGGCGAACATTTCAACGGATGTCTCCAGCTCTGTTAAAATGTTAGCGTTGAAAATTTTTTTAACGCCGAGCTTTAGTAGTTATAACAAAAAGATGACGAAAGTGACGAACATTTTCAACGGCGTTTTTACGCGGTGTTCAGCGTACACCAAAGTCTCACCAAAGCTGCTGAACCCTAAGACTAAGCCGGCAGTTTTTTTGCTGATTCAGCCGGTTTTTTTGCTGGTTCAGTTCAGCCGCAAATCGAACTACAGTCGTCGTGGCTAATCGTCTGTTAACCGGTTAATGGTTTTCCCAGCCGTGCGCATGCCTAGTTGAACGGTGTTTTAGGCTTTATAGTAGGTACTAGGTAGTGAAACAGGAGTAGCATCTTAGTGGGCCATTAATTGTGCTCTGAGCTGGCGGTGGTCCCCACCCGATGGGCCATGGCGCCCTAACGAGCGGGCCTGGCCAACTATCAATCACCAGTCCTTGCGTGTTGGCACATTAGTGGCCGGCGGGGCGGAATGACTGGCTTTTTTATGGCCCACCATCAAGCCCCCGGGGAACCCATCCAAACATACCTCACTGATCTTTCATTAGCATTTCCTCATTCCACCTAGCTTCCAGTTTTCCTACCATCTAGAACATTGACTTAAATAGGGTGCTATATGCCTTCGTGATGCACTACTAATTTTGTGCATTGATTAAGAATATTTCAGTCGGGCAAAAACCAGGGATTGACGCGGGTTAAAATTTTCGACCCCCATCATAACCCGCTGCTTGATGCTTGTGGTAACCTCTACGACCCGATCGGCGCCCTAAAACTGGACCCACTTTGACCCAACTTTTTAAGGTAACATACATAGATGCCTAACGATTGTTTTTACTTAGGGGCCGCGTATATACTATATTCAGATTTTCAAATTCTTACCTTATTTTGGGTAGGTCGAATTTCTAGTGTTGATTAACACTTGAAGGGTAGGTACATACCTCTTAGCTCTGTCACAATATGTCATGCAACTTGGCGGAACTGTCATGCTCTGAAAATGCCGTAGAATGCAAAACATCCAGCTCCGGGGCAGAATCGAACCAACTAACATTCTGATCATTGATCAGAGGCTCTGTAGATGCACGCAGCACTACCAACTAAGCTAACCGGGCTATGACTTTCTAAAATGCACATAAAATACTTGGATCGATTACACCTAATGATACGACGAAACAAATTTTACCGCTGATGATGAGCAATACAGCAGATAATCAAAAATGGTGTACAGGCGTACATGTCTAATGGATTATAATTTGACAAATTAAATTTCTATTCTCTGATGTTAGTAGTATGTACCAGCACTATTTTTTTTATTATATGTCAACATTCATATATGCTTCTGTTCTATATGTCTTGTGACATTCATAATTCGCCACCCAAAGTTGAATGAAGCTCAGCTTAAGGAGTGAGATATACGGCCGATTGCACCAAATAAGAATAGCTAATACCAGAATATTGTCTATTCTGGAGTAGCTATTTCTATTCTTATTTTAGAAGAGTAAGCTAAGTCACCGCGGTTTCGTCAAGCGTAAAAAGGCAAACTTACTGCTGCTTGTTGGTTGTAAACCAGACTACATTCTATAGTGCTACGTAAGTGAAAGTTGACCTTTCGAAAATGTTGAACTCTAGTCGAACATCAAAAACTTATTTTCAAATTATAACTTAACTTTGTTTTGCATTCCACTTAATACCTAAAAGTTCAACTTACCTCCTTTTTGTTTTGACTACAACTTTCATGTTCGAAGTCCGACCTTTAAGAAGAGTTTAAGAAAGGAAGAACCGAACGGCAATGGGGTATAATACAATTTGCTGTAACTGTGAAAGTTTTGAATAAGCTGTTACTCAAGTGCTACTTGTTATTGCGTGTTGTGCTGTAACCTGCTACACTAAATAAAACCTACTTTAACCTACTTTGTATGTTTATTGCTTAGTTAGTACGACACTACATTTGGTGACCCTGGAGTGATCCGTCACACGGCCGCCGCAGTCACAAGCCTTGTCGGCCTCTCCGACCCCAACACCCGCAACTTTGCGGATTGTTGCTTAGTCGTCGAGCAGCCCCGACGCCCCTACCGCACACTTGCGGACCCAGCTTAAACCGGACGCCTCCGGTATCTGCCACCGCAGACCCGTGGACCTAGCCACCGTCGGCATATCGAGCACCGACGCCTTCGCCGCATCCCCACGGCACCCAATTTCGCCGGACGCCTCCGGTGCCATAACAACACGCCAGTGGAATCTAACCACGAGTCGGACACCTCCGACGCCCACTATTACTTACGTGACCTACAACGGTAAGTTATCCTGGTCTACTTCGTCTTATCTAGTAGTTACTTTATTTTGCTACCGATTTCTTGAAACTTACTCGTGCCACTAGAAAATCTGCCAAACGTGCAATTCTTAACTAGTAAAGTTTTGCTCAAATAATCGACGATGCCGGGTGATGAAGAAAGAGATGAAAGATCAACAAGACGCGAACTAGAAAAACAAACCGAATATATTGCAACCCTGCTGCGCAACTCAAACGACACGAGCCGACTCATTCAAGACTTGCAGTCCAAGGTCACGACACTGTCGCCTGGCCTCGCAACTTACCAGTCCGACTTACAGTTTTTTAGCGGTCGCCTTGATGAAGATTTTCAATCGTGGCACGACTTGTTCGAACTCGTAGCTATTGCCAACAGTTGGGACGACGTAAAGAAGGCGCGAGTTTTGCCAGCTTACCTGCGAGGTAATGCACAAGAACACTATAGAGACCTACCCGAAGCAACAAAAAAGAGTTACGTCCAACTTGTTACCTCACTAAAAGCTAAACTACGTGCCTCAGAGAACGAAAAGTTCAAACGCGCTGAGCTGCTGCAACGTAAACAAGGTAAAGACGAATCAGTTTCAGATTTTGCTCAAGCAATCAAAGTATTAATTCGTGGTTCTTGGCCCGACCTAGATGCTACAGTCCGAAACCAGCTAGCGTGCCAGTTCTTTACGAACGGACTAAAACGGAATCTCTGTAAAACTGTTATGTCGAAGAGCCCGACTACTTTTGAGGAGGCTACCCAGATTGCGGAAAAAGAAGAAGCGCAGCTTCGCTTACTCGACAGTTGTAAACCAACCAATTCGAAGGACACCTCAGTCGACTCGATTGCTGCAGCTGTGTCAGCATTGGTAATGTCACAAGAACGTGCAAAAGAGTCAAACAGTCCAATACCTAACGCCAATAAACATGTAAGTTTTGCTGGCGACACTGACTCAATAGCGGCTACTTCATCTAAAGAGGAGTCAGACTTAAGGAAGGAAGTAGAGCGACTACATCGAAGACTGGATGGATTCTTTCGAACCCGAGAACACCAAAGAAATCGACAAGAAAACTTTGCAAAATACGATACGAACCAACGCGAATCGAGAAGTACACGCCGATCACAACGATGGAACGTTCCAAGAGATCAACGGGGTTACAGTGGTCGAATAGTTTGTCGAGCATGTGGTGGTGGTCATCATGAGTACCAATGCCGACGGAGTCAACAAAGAAGATCCCCGTCACCCCATTTCTCTAAATCGCCACCACGGCGAGACTTCCAGCGATCGAACTCACTCCATTCGAGAAGAGATCAATATCGACCTCGCTCGGAGGCCTCGCCAGCTCGACCTAGCTACAATCAGTATGTTGGAGCGACTGAGATTACCAAAGAAACCCAACAACAGGCGTCAATGGAGGAACATTTGCAACAAAAAAATGCGATACTTCGTGAACAACTTGATCGGCTTAAGTCTACAACATATGAACACTTCATTGGTGCGGTACAACTTGTAGACAATTCTAATGATCGACAGATGCAAAATGTGCTTAGAAAAAACCTACCTTACTGGCTTGCTTTTCTACTTGGGCTCGCAATAGCGTATTCCACCCTTCTTGGGTTAGCCGTAGTATATTCGACAAGCTCATCATTCCAAATATGTGCAAAGCCTACATCAGGACAACTAATATTTATCCCGACCAACTTCACGTGCCGTGTACCCCCACAACAAGCCGTATCACACGTACAAGTGGAGTTATACTCGCCGGATCACCATCTAAAACGGTCAACAGCCTGGCGTTGCACGCTACGGACACGGACAATCTGCACAAATACGGGATTTTTCGAATCTCGAGGGATAGTGGAAGACCATTCCGAGTCTGAAATAGTCCCTGTCGACGAGTGCAAGAAGGCGGTATCAACACACAAGTGGCGGAACAAGGTGCTCAACCATATTACGCAGGATACCCTGGCCTCATCAACTGCACTTACTGCTAAGTACCAGTGGTGCTGTCGCGATGTTTGTTCTACCTTGGCCGTGTTCACCATATCAAAAGGGACCGTATTTACAGCCGATACCGTTCATTTGGCTAGCGACCTGGGTGACGTTGGTGGCTGTCACCCTTATAGTGGGCAATGCATGACACAAGTGTCGACCTTCATATGGTCTCCAATCTTGCCGAACGCACGCTGTCCCTACCATTTCCAAAGTGTGCACATTGCTTACACGTCGGGACCCTTTGTGGTTATCGATGAAGTACAAGGAGCATTCACGCTAAGTAAGTACCACAAAACGGACCAATATTGTCGTCACATGCGGATCCGTATGACCGACCAAGGAGTAGGACTCCGGTTTCTCAATACTGTCAACCAAACCATTTCGCCGAGTGAAAATGATATTAGCAACATCTCAGCACAAGCTGAACAGTCAGATGTAGTCAACTCAAAACTCAACTATCTCGAAAAACGAATTCAAGAAATTGAAACTAACAATTTCCGAAGAATTTGGTACGAGATTTGTCTGAACAGACAACGCCAACTTCACATTGTTCGAGAACTTATCCGTCTAGACGCGACAATTGGTGCTAGAGTAATCTTGGGAAGATCAGACATCACTGCAACGGTTGCAGGAGAAGCCCTGTTAATCCATCACTGTCGCCAGGTCAGACCCTCAGTCATATTCTATGACCATAGAATAAACAACACCTGTTTCCAATATCTCCCTATACAGATTAATGGAACCACATGGTTTGTGTCCCCGGGCTCGATGGATTTGGTGCCGGCATCTCCAGTTGTCTCTTGCTCGACACAACCACCAATGGCATACCATAGGGATGGACGCTGGCTGTCACGTGAAGGCCACACGCATGTATCACGCATCCCTATCGACATTCTATGGAAAAACAAATGGCCATTGATCAACTTTAATACATCCTCTGTTTATAAACCAGAAAACTACATACCAAACGTCATAGAACTCGCAAGTTATTGGTCACATGCACTACAACTAGAGCGACACTTGGAGCGGCTAACGAAATACACAGCCACACTGTCTACTGATCCAGAAATGGTCTATAATGTTCTAAAAGGCGTTGGCGAAGGACTACACGAAGTCTACACTGGCGCTGGAGAGTTTGTGGCCACCGTAGTCCACAGCGTTGGTAACGAAACCGATCGTCTAGTTAGCGATTTGCTTAAGGGCCCTATCCAACTGCTGGTGAATCTAGCCGTCATTTTGCTCGTAGTCGCGAGTTTTGTGTATGGAGCCTATTTGACAATTACCAATCGGGCCAAAATCAAACAGTTTTTTGAACATATTCCAAAATCCGGAGTATCCGGAACATACACTAATGCAGAAGTATCCGGAGGAAATAATGAACTTGACCTAATGGCACCACGCAATCTACCATGTACACCTATGGAAGAATCAGCGCAACCAGACAGCAACTCGACATCAACAACACCCACCATTCCCGTATGGCCTACAACACAAGCCTGCGCTACCGGAAAAACAAAAACTTTAGTAGAAATTCGACTTAATACGGTTCCCTGCATTGCGTTATACGATACTGGTTCACAACTAACATTGATTAGCACAAAAATGGCACAAAAAGTCGGTGTTCGACCTGAAAACAACGATTCCCACAAAGCATCGTCAATGACAGGAGATCCGGTAATAGTGGAAGGCACTGCAATAGTAACAATCACAATCTGCACGACCAATTTTGAACACAAGGTTTGTATAGCAAGAAACAGTACCTTCGACTGTTTGCTAGGTATGGACTTTCTGCACAAACTGGGGAGGACGACCATCGATTTTGAGAATCGACGTTGCGAGACGCAACTTGGTGTTTTGCGCTGGTACAACAACGATGCGGATCCACTCATGGCCGTGCAGGCAGCCTGCACTGTGCAACTTCCGCCATATACAGAGGTATTTTTACCAAACTGCAGCGTGAAAAACCCAGCACAAGCAGAAGTGTGTGTCAACCCGCGCGAGAAAGCTCTCGCCCAGAGAGGACTGCAGGCAACACCGGCGGTATCGATAATGAATAACGGAAATGTCGCCTTCTCTGTGCAAAACCCCACAGCGCATCCAATTACCTTATACAAAGGCACACGCGTTGCCGACGCGGAAGTCATCGACGCAGGTGACACCATAGCCGTGTTCAACGCATCAATTCAACGCCATAGCCCAGAGATTGTTGCAGCTACATCTACATCAGAAGCAACTCCTGCACAACCACCATCTTTGGTAGAAGTTTTGGCAAAAAAATGTGCTACCGCGAGTATAACCCCAAATCAACGACAGCAGCTTTTCCAATTACTGACAGAATTTTCTGATTGTTTTGCGACATCAGATGAAGAACTTGGAAAAACATCGGCAGCAACTCATCGAATTGACACCGGGATGGCACAACCCCTGAAATCACGACCATATAGAATCGCTGAGTCCGAGAAAGGCAAAATCAAGGATCATATAACAGCTATGGAAAGAATTGGTGTTATATCGCCGTCTGCCAGCCCTTGGAGCTCGCCTATTGTGATAGTCAAAAAAAAGGACGGAACGGACCGCTTTTGTATCGACTACCGACGCTTAAACAAAATAACGAAGAAAGACGTCTACCCACTGCCACGATGTGACGAATTACTCGACTCTATTGGCCACGCCCAACAATTCTCATCACTCGACTTAATGTCTGGTTACTGGCAAGTAGAAATGGACAAAAACTCTAAAGAAAAGACAGCATTCATTTCACCATACGGCCTTTATGAATGGAACGTTATGCCGTTCGGATTGTGCAACGCCCCGGCAACCTACCAGCGACTGATGGAAAGAGTTTTAGTAGGATTAAATTGGAAAATATGTCTTGTATATATTGATGACATCTTAATTTACTCCAAAAGTATTAACGACCATCTCAGCGACCTTCGTGCAGTCCTCGAACGACTTAGAAAACACAACCTGAAGCTAAAACCTAATAAATGTCATTTCTTTCGCCAAACCGTCGAATTTCTGGGACATATCGTAAGCAAAGACGGCCTTCGGGCAGACCCTGCAAAATTAGAAAAAATTGCGTCGTACCCTCAACCAACTAATACAACCGAGTTGAAACGCTTCTTAGGATTAGCTGGCTACTATAGAAGATTCTGCAAAAACTTTTCGACTATAGCACATCCGCTGTTCAACTTGTTAAGAAAGAACACTACCTTTAAATGGTCAACGGAATGTGCAACTTCATTTAACAAGTTAAAAGAATTACTGACAAGTAGTCCCGTACTGACATACCCCAACTTCCACAAACCTTTTGTGCTTTACACTGATGCCAGTAATTCAGGGCTAGGTGCGGTCCTGTGTCAAGAAACGGAGGATGGACTAAAACCGATCGCATTCGGTAGTAGAAGTCTCCTCAAAAATGAAAAGAACTACCCCACAATAGAAAAGGAAGCATTAGCAATTGTTTGGGCAACACAGCATTTTCGGCCATACTTGTATGGAAAACCTTTCTCAGTAATAACTGACCATCGTCCGCTCAAATGGCTCATGGAGAACCAGCACAAGTCGGCACGACTACTCCGTTGGGGCCTCATGCTACAGGAGTACGACATCACAGTGAACTACGGTCCAGGCAAACAGAATCAGGTCGCAGACGCATTGTCACGACTACCATTAAATTCTGCGACGGCTGCAGCAGTATCGACCACGACGGACATCGCATACCCCCGAACGCTGGAGCAAATATCTCAGTGGCAGGAACAAGACCCATCTCTGGCGTCATTAAGGAGCAACCCAAACTGTGCCCTCGAAGATGGCGTGCTGTATCGACGTGACGGAAGACGTAAACAACTTATAGTCCCAGGACAACTTCGGCAAAGCATCTTATATAACCACCATGATGATGTTTTTGGAGGTCATTTAGGAATAAAAAAGACATTTAACCGAATTGCAACACACTACTACTGGCCAACACTGCGCCGCGACGTCATCGCTTGGATACGAGCCTGTCCGTCGTGCCAAACAAAAAAGGGCTCCATTAAAGGTAATAGAGTGCCTTTGGAGCCAATACACGTTGAACGACCGTTCGACCGTGTTGCAGTCGACTGTTTAGGACCATTGCCCACCACCGAAGACGGAAACCGCTACATAGTAGTCTTCTGTGAGTATGTCACCAAATGGGTAGAAGCTTTTGCTACGAAGGATATCACTGCAGTGACCATAGCAAGACTTTTCGTTGAGGAGATTGTCACACGTCATGGCTGCCCCCAGACACTCCTCAGTGATCGAGGAACCAACTTCATGTCCGAACTACTGCGTGACATACTTAACCTTTTGCAGGTAAAAAAACTCTCGACGACACCATATACCCCAAGATGTGATGGACTAGTGGAAAAGTTCAACCACACCCTTGTTAATATGTTGGCCATGTACGTAAACGCGAAACAAACCGACTGGGACCGCTACCTTAACTTTGTGCTGTTCAGTTACAGATGTAGTGTACAAGAGAGCACAGCTGAAACTCCTTTTTATTTAATATATGGCAGAGACCCATACTTACCCCCTGATACACTGCTACGCAAGCCACCGTCAACTTACGTCGATCATGACGATTACCGACATCAACTAACTGAACGACTGTCGTTTGCTTGGAAACTAGCCAAGTACAACATCAAAATAGCCCAGTCACGGCAAAAACTATATTACGACCGCACAGCTAAACCGCATAAGTTTAAAAGTGGTGATATAGTTTGGTTATACAACCTTACACCTAAGAAAGGAATAACAAAGAAGCTACAGCATCCGTGGTGCGGACCATATAGAATTATCCAATGCTCAACGTCTACAGCTAGTATACTTAGATGCAATAAGCCTACGGCAGAGCCAATTCGCGTAAACGTAACTCGCTTGAAACCGTGTACAGTTCCAACAAACTCAACTTCGACCGTACGCCCTAAAATACCCAAGTCAAACATTAATACAAACTGCCTAAACCACGCAAGAGATACCAAGCTCTCGGACAACGGTCACCGCACCCCCCCAAAACCAGGACACAGTTACAACCTACGCTCCAGACCAACCAGCACCTCTTAATCGAAAGTTGCACTACTAATATAGTACACCAGCCGCCCGACTTTCAAGTACGTATGAAACGATTAGCTTCAGAAGTACAAAAACTTGAAGCTCTCTCCTACGTGAAATTACAGCCACTTTCCTGGAGATAAACTACGGAGCCCCAAATTCATTTAGAAACAAGCATGCCGAGCAAAATATGACCAACCGCGAAATTTTGTTGTGTCTGGCAGTTTTAGCCGTGGAAGCTGCGAAATCGGCAGTACGCCTCGCACGTGTAACTTGTGGCGGTTGTGTTGTAAACCAGTACACCAAAAGCCATCTAACGAAAATGGCAGTTAAAACAACGCAACTTTTAATTCGGTTGTATAGCAACTTTTTTTTGTATAGCAACTTATTATCTTTTTTGGAAACAGTCTGAACCTACTTAGACATCGGGCTCGTTTTTTTTATATTTTAAGCGACATCTTATGTTTTACTTACTTAATAGCCCTACCTTATTTGTGTTTTGTTCTAGTTCAGAGTTGTCATCAATATTATGGATCGCGACTTTAGTTTCTCCTTTAATTTTGAAGATGTGGCCGTCCCCACAGAAATGCGGGAACGCTGGAACCTCCCTAAAGTGGGCTTCAACCATTTCTTGCCGACACATAATGGAGACATATTAGTCGAAAGATTTTTCGATAATAATAGCATCCTAAATGTTCAACGTGCTTTTCTTGGCCAATTAATACGAAAGCTCCAGGATTTAAATTGCACCGAGCAATTCCATTCGGAATCCGCATTGAATGTTTGCGGTTTTAAGCTGTTCAACTTGTTGCTGCTTAGTGGCCCCAATGGCAATGGGCGTTATTACCAGCTTATGCAACTATTGCGCAACATTAGCCTCGGTACGCTGTTGGAAATTTTACGCCGGTACACGCGCCTACGACTTGCGCGATCTTCGTTCTGGCGCATGTTTCAGGACGTGGCAATCGACGTGGCGCCTTACGAAGCTCGCACGGCGTTTGACCGACATCTCTTGAAACGACCGGCCAGTCCCCCGCGACGAGAAGCTCCCCAGCGACCTCACCACGAGCCTGCAAGCAAGCCCCAGCCAGACCGAAGTTCCCCCCCGCGCCCATCAAACAAACGAGCCCCCGGCCAAAACCGCGCTCTCACACCCTCACGACCGACCGTGGATCCGACATCACCAACTCACGAACGTCCTGGCTTTGCTCGACCAACCGCATCCTCGCGCCAACCCCGATCACCAACACGCGGCCGCACGCCTACACCCCCAACTCGCGGTCGGCCTGCGCGAGCATCCCGTGCTAGCCCCCCACAACGCTATTCTGTCCCAGGCCCGCGCACACCTAGCACTAGCCCACCATCGCGACATAAAGACGAGCGCCCGCAAAAGTCCCCCCCGCACACCACTCGACGACCGAGGGGCAAATTTGAGAGAGCACAAACCCCGCCGACCCCCTCCCCCAACCGCAGTGGCTCTACGAGCCCCGGCACGCGATCCCAATCACTTAGCCCAACCAATGATGCCCAACAAGTCATCAACTTCTTAGAATCTCGCTGCGATTCGATCTACGCCCAACTAACTAATCTTGCTCAGACCATTGCTCAACAATCGCTCGACATTAAAGCAGTGCGGGAACAACAGGAACAACTTTCGTCTGCTCAATCGGTGACGACTATACGACAGGATATAAGTGACCGCCTCGACCACTTGGAAACATTCGTGCACACATCGGTGGACCAGACGGGAAAAAAACTTGACCTGTTCCAACAATTTGCCGAAAGGCTGTCCAAGTCGGTGGAAACGTTAGCCAAGGAGTTACAAATCCAGATCAATGCAAAGGAGTTCATAATCAAACAGCTACACGCCGAAATGAAGAAGCAAAAACAAGATCAACACGAGGAAAAAGATGGAGCACGCACGGACTAAGACTATTAACTATATACCCTGGGCGAAGCGACTTATTTTTATTCGTATTTTACTCTTATTCGCATTCTCTCGATTCACTCATTTTCTTCATGTTATATCACCTTTATAATACATATTACGTTTAATATGTTAATTTTATCTCGCTTATTATGTTCATTTTATCTCGCTATTATAATACATATGTTACCCATTGTACTTTAATGTACCCACTGTTATCTTTTGATGTTGCGTATCATGTGTTTAAGCCAACTTATATCTCTTACCCGCCAGCTTATTTCTCCTGCTGAGTTGGGGACAACTCAAAATTTAGGGGGAAAGATATGTAGTGCTACGTAAGTGAAAGTTGACCTTTCGAAAATGTTGAACTCTAGTCGAACATCAAAAACTTATTTTCAAAATATAACTTAACTTTGTTTTGCATTCCACTTAATACCTAAAAGTTCAACTTACCTCCTTTTTGTTTTGACTACAACTTTCATGTTCGAAGTCCGACCTTTAAGAAGAGTTTAAGAAAGGAAGAACCGAACGGCAAAGGGGTATAATACAATTTGCTGTAACTGTGAAAGTTTTGAATAAGCTGTTACTCAAGTGCTACTTGTTATTGCGTGTTGTGCTGTAACCTGCTACACTAAATAAAACCTACTTTAACCTACTTTGTATGTTTATTGCTTAGTTAGTACGACACTACATCAAAGAAAAAAGAAAGTTAGAAAAAAAAAAAAAAAACAAAAAAAAAAGTAAAAAAAAAAGTAAAAAATAAAAGAAAAGAAATAAAAAATTTTTTTTAGGATTTAAAGAATAAGGATAAGTTAAAAGAAAAGAATAAGGAGAAAAAAGAGAAGGAGAAAAATAAGGGTGGTCAGCCCGTGGGGACATTCAGGGGGCACAACATTGATTTTTTAAAAATAAAAAAAAAAAAATAAAATAAATATAAAAAAAAATAAAAAAATAGAAAAATTATTCCGCCCCCGGCAGCAACAAAAAACAAAGTTTTGCTTCATCCGTATATTTAGATGTATTTTTTATTCCTTTGGTACCTGCCGAGAAAGAAAAAAAAAAGATGTTTAAGATTATTAAAGAATTCATAGTGGGAGTTCAGTTTGAGATGTGGTTTTTAGATCTAGAAAATGTTTTCTTTTTTTTGTTGGTGCAAAGGAGGAAACAAAGAGATTTGGGGCGAACGGAAGGGGTTAATATAGTTTTATCGCATCTCGCAGAAAAAAAGGGTGAGTTACAGTAAATTAAAAAAGGGGGGGTGCTTCTATATTTTAAATTTATTTTCGTCTATTAATTATTTGATAAAAAGATTTTTTTCTTTTATATAATTATTCAAGTCCAAAACTTTTCCTTTCTGTTTTTGGTTTCTTTTTCCAAATTCAGACTATTCGGTTAGATGTCATTATGTTGTAATTCAAAGGAGTCATTGTCATTAAGTAACGTTATGTTATCAATGTAACGAGAAACATGTTTGTAATTTTTGAATACTTTGAATTCTTTGCTTTGTAACTGCTTTTTTGTATTAGTAAACTCATACCAAAATAACAATAGGTTGGCTAAGAACGGACCACAGTCAGTGCCCATTGGTATACCTATTTTTTGTCTACATGTTAAGTTCCCGAAGTGAAAGTATGAGTTGTCAAAGAGCCATTTTATTTCCAACGTCAGGGAATCTCGTGAGTAACTGTGATATCCGAATGGTTTTGTGTGCCACACGGCTTTTCCATTGATTATGTTAATGTGTGTGTTTTCCGTTTTAAAAACTTATGTTCAGTATGTTACTAAACGTGTGTTCAATTTCATCATGTCTTAAACTGCTATGCAACTTGCTGAAATCAAACGTATTATTAGAGGTGCTCTGTTTTTTACATTCAAATGTTTCATGCACTCAATCAAGTTGTTATTACTATCTACTCAGAAAGGATTAGTTAACTGTCTAGTATTGTGTTCTATGGCATCAAGGTAGTTCTTTAAGCGATGTAATAATAATAATAATAAGTTATTTATTTAGAGTCGTAACTGTAGTAGGAAGAATTCTTTTACACAAACACGATTAAAAATTTAACGATAACGAAAGCGATAGCAATGTTAAGTGCAGTAAGTTTTTCGTGTCAATAATGATGAAGTATACTCTTGAATTTGTCTAGACTTTGCGTAGACTTTGCGGAGTTCGGAAGCTTGTTCCACAGTAACGTGGACAGCCTACGGCTCAAAATGAGAGCCGCATTAAGTCGGTGCGGCATTTAGGCATTATCAGTCGACAGTCTTGGCGCATGTTGTAGCGGCCCGTTGTCCTACGAAACAGGGATGCAATATATTGCGGATGACCAACTTTGACGGCTGAAAACACAAACTGCAATGCTCTCTGGTCTCTACGCGTCGAAAGGCGCTTAACGCCTGCTGTCTTGCGGGGTGACAGATACCATGGCGTTCGTAGCAACTGTCGAAGCGCAATACTCTGAAAGCGCTCTAGCCTCTTGCCGTCAACGTCGTGAGATCCCAACAGTAAGGCAGACGCGTATTCCATCTGGCACCGAACATAGGTTTTGTAAAGGTTGACTAAATGTTTCTGGTTTAAAATACGCCGGAGTTGTCAAAGCGTGGCTAGACTGCTGGCTGCCTTCTGAATCATCGAGGATATTTGTCCTTCCAACTTTAAGTCAGCTTGCAAAGTCCAACCAAGTAGCTTAATACTTCCACTGGCTGGTATTCTGACATTTAATATTTGCAAATTGACATTATCCGTTTGCTCGTATGTTACCAGTAGAAATTGAAATTTATCCACGTTAACATTCAGAAAGTTGTCCGACATGTAAATATGCAAAAGCTGATAATTCTGTGACAAGAGTATGCATAACCGCTGAAGCTGAGCCGAAGAACGAAATACAGTTGTATCGTTCGCGTATCTGATAAGTGTCAGTGATGGATAAACCCAGGTAAGATCTGCATAGTGCAAGTTAAACAAAAGAGGCGAAAGCAACTATCCTTTTGGAACCCCTTTAGTAACTAGTCTTGACGGCACGACCTTTCCAACTTTGCCCACTTGGTATCTGTTCGAAAAGTAGCTATCGATATTGCACTAGGAGACATACCGAAAGCTTGCAGCTTGGCTAAAAGCAGTTGGTGGGAGATCGAATCGTAGGCTTTTGACAAATCAAGGCTAAGAATGCCTGTTGATACGTGGTTGTCTAAGTGGCGCCGACAGGTTTCAGACAAATACAACATGGCCGACTCGCAGCTATGACCTTTCTGGAAACCAAAAACATCTGGCGGCGGCAGTTGGTGAAAATGGCGGTCCTATTGCTCCAGTAGTAAGGACTCGAGCAATTTTGCGATTGCGGGTAAGACTGAAATTGGCCGATAGTTACGCTTGTCGCAGGGGTCCCCCTTTTTGTACACAGGAGTTACTAGAGCAATCTTGAACTCATTTGGAATATCATCTACGAGAATAAAATGATTAAACAGATCGGTGAAGGGAATATATAGCGACGCATGCCACGTTTTCAGTAATGCAGGACTTAACTTGTCAATTCCAGTTGCCTTTGTGTCATTAAGCCGCCGTAGTAACCGTAGGACATCTGTATCGCGGAAAAAGGTAAAGTTGAATTCAGCAAACTGACGTTGTTTAATTGCAGTAATACTTAAGTGAGACTCAACTTGCGATTTTGAAAGCATAGGAGGCATGGGGACACATGTGGAGAGATATTCATTCAGTACATTTGCCAGCTCAGATGAGTCCGTTATCAATCTATTGTCATAAACTATCCGAGTAAGACAATTTTCAGATTTATTTTTACCCAGGCCCGTCAGTTGCTGGGCAATTTTATGGAATTTTCGATTATTTGATTTCCTCATTTCCAGGATTAGTTTTTCACGTTGTTTTTCCCGTTTCAGTTTAGTAACATAATTCCGCTGCTGTTTAAACCGAGTGATGTTTTCTGGCGATTTCACCAACTTAGACAACTTGCCCCGCTTCCGCATTTCTGTTTCTAGCTCTTTGCGAAGCCAAATGGGTTTGTGAGCTTATACGAATTTTGTTTTCATTACAGTATTTCTGATTAGAATGACCAGCAGCATTTCTTTCCATCTAGCGTAAACTAAGTTTACATCAGTACATAGATTGCCGTTTGCATCGTAATAAATGCTTGACCAGTTAGCACCATGTAGTCCTGTTTTAATATTGACAGCACTATTTGGGAAAAACTTTCGATACGTTACTTTAAGTGGAGACTCTTTTTGCACAGAGCGACAGTAGCAAGTCAGGCAAATAGAATGATCGGATGCACCGGTAGGTAGTATGCTGGTGCCCGAAGATTTATCCACATCGGTAACAAGAATTAAATCTAGACTAGTATTCGATGAAGGCCTTGTGGCCTGTGAAATAATATTGTGTAGACCAAACATGTTACAATAGTTAGATAAGCTCTTTGTATTTCTTTCCTCAGGGCAAAGACTGTTGCAGTTCAAATCTCCGGCTACAAAGATATCACTAACTGTTCCAGTTAGACTGCTTGTTACAACTGATAATGAGTCAAAGTAATGTTGTGCAGGTAAATTAGGTGGTCTGTACGTTTCTACAATTTTCAGATCCCTTCGTGTGCCTTTGACTGTCAATATCAGAGCTTCCAGATCCGGTAATTCCAACTTTGTGTTTCTGGAAACCTTATCGTATAGTAAAGTAAAAGAAACCGTACTGTTCTAGTACCTTATTGTTGTAGATTTGTAGTAAACTATAATTCCACTTCCTTGACCACTGTTCCTATCTCGCCGAAACAACTTGTGATCAGGTATCTTAATCTGTTTCTTTTGTATTACTGACGTTAGACGAGTTTTATGAAGTCTGGACTGAAATTTTTAACAATATACTCAATTTCCACTAATTTTGATCGCAACCCGTTTATGTTCCAGTGGCAAATTAAGACTTTGTTAGGCTTCATCGCTGCTGCCGGGGTCAGGGTTTCTTTGTCCAGCCCTGAGTCCTGGGACATCTTCCTTTCGTCGCTTGTACCAGCGTCGGCAACAAACGTACTGTGGCCAAAACTCAGGATCGAAAACGGTTGCCATGTCGCTTTTAGCAATAACTAAATGAAAACTTTTCAGACGGTAGTCTGCAATGGATACTAGCTGTACGTTTGTCACCGGCACGTTTTTAGTTTCGCAAAATTCTTTCCGCATATCCTCGTCACAATCCTTGGCTAGTCGATAAACGAAAATATCTGCATCTTCACTAACACCTTTCAGCTTTTCATTGGCAGCCTTGCCTACCGTATTCTTTCGAGGTTTTTTCTTTGTAACCAGGTTCCATTCCGTGTCTGACATTGGCTTGGTGGCTGTAATAGGAAGCTCATGGCTTGCAATCAAAGGGGTTCGGGTGTAACTTAAAACTGTATCAGCAAATGTTTTTTGCGCCTTCTCAGGACGAGTCGTATCGTCGATTACATCTGTCATAGCCTTGTTAATATAATTGCTGCGCAAAAATTTTATTTCATTACTTCGGGCCACCATTTGACGCTCTAAACGTTCGAATCTCTCTGACCAGAACTATCCGTTGTTTCCAGCGCCTCTATTCTCTGCAGCAGCGCCTCTAGCGGAGGCGCACTAACTGAATCATCGGCGACCAAAGTCTTTTGCAAACGTGGCAAAATAATTCTCAAACCATTGACAATGCCTTCAAATGCTCCCATTAATTCATTCTTATTGCAGACAAATCATTGTTAATCTCGTCGCCGCAAAGATCACGCAAACTATCTTCTGTTCCCTCAATTGTTGTCTGTATCTCTACTGCATCCATTAGCTCTGCGATGACTTTTTCTTTCCAGCTGGCCATGATGACCAAGGTTCAACAACCCAAAAATTAAAGTTAAAATTTTTAACTTTGCTTGATATGGCATCACCCGACTACCAGGTACCAGATCAAAATCAAATTCAATAACCAATGTATTATTAACTTTAAAGCAAAAACAAATCGTTTCGACAAATTTTTAGAAATACTTTGCCTGCTAGCAATAATGGGTCTGAAAGAAATTGGGTTTTTAATGAAATTTGGGTATGACGTACATAAATGGTAATTCTAAATTGATTTCATAACCTTTGCAATTTAGATGTTCTTCCAGTGTTGCAAGAACAGCAGCCTGGGTTTCATTTATTAATTCATGACTGCTGCAAGATGTGTTGTCCATTCCTTATTCTTTCTGAATAAGTTTATAGTATGGTTTGCAGATAAAGGCTACATTTTGGCAAGATT
Organism: Trissonchulus sp. WLG1_4; assembly: GCA_030248245.1. Classification (NCBI taxonomy): domain Eukaryota; kingdom Metazoa; phylum Nematoda; class Enoplea; order Enoplida; family Ironidae; genus Trissonchulus; species Trissonchulus sp. WLG1_4. The sequence continues at coordinate 1,709 of JASANF010020783.1, read as the reverse complement.
TATCGACAAGAACTATGACGAATTTAGTTTGTAGATTTCGTAGGCTTTTTTTTAGGCTATTTTTTTCGGCTTCTTCCATTTGAAACCGTAGTAATTGTCTTGCTTGGGTGGTGTATTATAATTTGCCAGTATATTCATAATAGCTTCTATCCATGGCATGAAATATTCTATATATTTAGTCTCATTTTCCGTTGCACCAAATAAGAATAGGATTAAATTAGCTGATCTTAAAATTTTAAAGAATTCTAATCTTATACTTAAACTTATTTGGGGCAACGGAAATGAGTTTATTTTGGAATTTATTCTGGAATAGCCTAATCCTATTCTTAAATTTATTTGGTGCAATCGGTGGACAAAATATAAGAACACCGGCCGGCCAGCCAGATTCGACCGATTGACAAAATTAGGCTGGCATAGCAACCTGTCATTCTAAGACACTTCTTCTTTCATAGTAACACTCTGGATTTGGATGAATTGGTTTTGTCCAAAAATTCGGCCGCTCCGGGCGGCCGGCGGCTTACCCGGCCGGTCACCAACCCTACCTATGTACCTGCACCACAACTGTCTCAGTTTGTATTGAGGAGTGAGAACTTCACTTCGTTGAATCAAATGGAATGACAACCCTAATGCTTAAAACATATTTTGATCCAGACAAACGAAACTCGTCTTTTAGGGAAATTCTACAAGTGCAAAAACAAAATTAAGCTGTGTGGTGCAGTAACTACTTTGTTTTTATTATTGTGCTTTTCCACCTATGTAATTTTTTTATGTGTAGATTTTAACTTTAAATTACATATTAGGCTACTCTAAATTGGCAACCAACTGGCTATGCCTGTGAATGTTGAACGCGGCAATCACCTCACAGAATTTTACATATATTTCTACTTTCATGTAACTTGTGTTCCATATATAACTTTCTGTTTGTTTTCATTTGCTTTGTAGAATAAATATTGAATTTGTTAAGAAACTACATTCGTACGTAGGCAATATAACCACTTGTGGGATACCAATACAGGGCCGTTTATTAATTTAGTTTAAGCATAATTTGATTAATTGAATTTCTGAATTCAATAACAGCCAGTAATGCCCCATATGCATAATAATGTTAAGGAATATTGTGTATATATGTAAAGAGAAGCACTCATGGTTGGTATGAAGGGTCCTGTTACTATTCACCCACTGGCCTCAAATAGCCAATAAGCAGAGGCCAGAGTAGCTGATAGTGATAATTCTGTGTTTCATTAAAAGAAAGAAGAGGGTGAAGCAGCCGCAATCAACCCCGCCTTTAGTGGATTAAGCGACCAGAGCTATGCCCATGAGCCTGCTTGTGTTTTTAAAGACACCAGCCGGGACAGACCAAGGTGCGGTCGCCGCGACCAGTTGAGCCGACGGGGACTCCAATCATTAATTTAGTCAGGAGCAAGAAACGGTCGGAGTCAGGGGGGGCTGGGTAGTCACTGGGTATGGTACTGGTAGGGCGGGGTCTTGGGGGGGGGGTTACTGGCCTGCTAGCAACTGTAGTTGTTGTGGTATCAGTTGGAGCAAGAGGGGAGGGCTAGACTGGTTTTTATCCCCCCCCCCCCCCGGGCCTAGCAGTGGCGTTCAGACTTTAGTCAGGCAAATAAGCCAGTGTCAGAGCAGATCAAAGATTAGCCTGTGAATGGTGTGGTCTGGCTGCTGCTGCGAACACAACCCTGTGATGCGGTATT
>JASANF010020782.1:0-25541 GCA_030248245.1 Trissonchulus sp. WLG1_4 | reverse complement strand
AGCACGTCGCGGCGCCACCGTTAAAGGGTACGTCGCGCCAACGCGACCACACCCAACGGATTAGTTGCCAAAATGGAGAGGTCGGGGGCCAGGTCACCAAGTAGTCTCTCTCGGGTTGCAGTGAGGGCCGGGCATATGGTCAGCCAGTGTTCTAACGTTTCTGGCTCCTCTCTGCACCTAAGGCAAATTGGGTCTGCGTCAGTGTATAGCGCCCTGTACGCCGCTAGTAAAGGGCAGTGGCCCGAGCGGAGCCTGGATAGTAAAACAGCGTCCGCCCGGCTGAGGTGCTGGTCGTACTTGTCAAAGCCACTGCCGTAGACGGGGAGAAGATTCGGTCTGGGGGGGGGGGTCTCTGATAGATCTATCTATGGCAGCTTTACTCGCCTGGAACGTAACGGTGGTGTCCGCCCCCTCCCTTGCCGAAGCCGCCTCTTTAGCGGCCTTATCGGCCAGCTGGTTCCCGAGTACCCCCGAGTGCCCGGGGATCCATCGTAGGTATACCCTTGCCGTTACTTGATCTAACAGTCGGGTCGTTTCCAGAACGTCAGCATCGTATACTGCTGGGTTAGAGAGAGCTGTCAGGGCCGCCTTGCTGTCCGAACACACGAGCACTTCGTCGTTTTCTGCAGTATTGGGGATGATCCACTGCGCCGCAAGCTGCAGAGCACTCAGTTCGGCCTCGTAAGAGCTGGTAATACGTCTACCTCTACGTTGTAGGATGTTGATGACTTCCGGGTGGTCAAAGGGGCCACGTGTTATAACTGCGGCACTCCCTCCGTCCGCTACCCCTCCCGCTGCAGATCCATCCGTATATATGACTGTGCCACAGTTCTGGTAGCTTGAGAGGGTCTGTAATACGTCCGCTAGTAGCTCTTCCTGTGGTGTTGACTTGTTGCTGTTGTTGTCGAGTGTCAGGAGGCACGCCCATCTGCCCCGCTGATCCCACGGACACCTTGTGAGCAGCGCCAGGGGTTGTCTGGCTGCTTCTCCAGCTTCCGGCAGCGACTCGGAGGCTAGCCGCCGGCCCTCTTTCCTGAAGCTACTACGGACGGTTCTGTGGCGGACTATATTTCCCACACATTCCTTGCGGGGGTTGGTGTCTGGTAGCCGTAGTGACTTTTCATAGGCCCTGGCAATGAGTCGTCTGGAGTGAGTGCTGTATGAGGGCATATTGCTTTCCAGGTGTAGCGCCTCCACAGGTGTTGTGCGAACTTGACCGGTGACTATACGAAGCGCTCTGTTCTGGGTGGCCTCCAGTTTCTTCATAGCTGTCGCCGACAGCCACGGCTGCCATGCTGCCGCACAGTAGTCCAAGGCGCTGCGACACAGAGACTGATAGACTGCCGTCATGTCCTTTTTCTTCCAGCCCCACGTTGTACTTGCTAGCGCCGCCAGGATGCGGCATCTGCTATCCGATTTCTTGACAGCTTTGGCGGTTTGGTCGCTGAAACAAAGGCTGCGGTCATAGGTGATCCCCAGAAATACAGGATTCGGGTTAACTTTGAGCACTACGTCGTTCATCCTCACAGCAGGTGCCCACTTTGCTTCGTGTGAGTGGCTTGAGAACGCTCCGATCTCACATTTGGACTGATTCAGGGGGAGTTTCGCCTTTCTGCTCCACTCCTGGACGGCGGTGACCGCCCGCTGGACGTCCGCTGTCGCCTGATCTTTGTTGCTGTTTGAGGCCCAGAAGGCGATATCATCAGCGTACATGCTGACTTGAACTGGCTCTCGAATAACACTGCGGACCGGGTTGATGTAGAAGGAGAAAAGAAGCGGTGAAAGGACTGCCCCCTGGGGTAGGCCTTGCTTGAAGCACAGGTATCTGCAGGTGGTACCGTTTACGCGTACGTTGGCCTGGCGGTTGCGGAGGAAGCCTTCGATCCACATGATGAATCGTTTATTCACCCCGCAGTCGATCAGTCGTCTTACCAGTTCGACTCTCCACACTTTATCATAGGCTTTGGAGTAGTCCATGAGTGCCAGAACTGTTCTTTTGGGTGGAGAAGCTTGGTACCCATCGCTGATACTCTGGGATAATCTGATCACTTGGTCTTCGCAGCTTCGCAGTTTCCTGAAACCAGCTTGGTCATTACACACCCAGCCGTTTGATTCTGACAGGTAGTATAAGCGGTTGGCAATCATGCGTTCGGCTGTTTTGGCTAAACACGACGTCAGGCTAACCGGCCTGTACGACTCGATGCTGGAGGCCGGCTTTGAGCTCTTGAGCAGTGGGATTATGGTAGCATTCCGCCAAGACTGTGGACATTGACCGGTTCTCCAGGTTTCATTGATGAGCATAAGGATCGTGGCTTTGGCGCGCGGACCAAGAGCTTTGATGAACCTGGGACAGACACCATCCGGCCCCGGAGCCGCTTTGCTTCTCATTTGCCTGACAGCGCACTCCAGTTCTTCAGTGCAGAAATCTTTGGCCGCGGGGTCCTCGGAGTGTCTCAAGTCCGACCGCATTTTCTTGGTTTGTCTCATCCGTTCTCTGTCTTCTTTGTCAAACTGCAGGCGGTTGACTCTAGCATAGTAGCGGGCAAACGCCTGAGCTTTGGAGGCGTTACTGCTGAACTCCTTGTTGCTGACTATTAGGGCCTCATTGGCGTTGGACTCAGGAGACGACCCCTTTAGTGACTTTATGAGCTTCCACGCTTTCAAAGCATCTGATCTCAGCTCATTGTCTTCGACAAACTCCTTCCACTGCTGCTCCTTGGCTTCATTAATCATTTTCCGCACCTCCACACACTTCTGTCTCCACTCCTCCCTGTGATTTCTGACGTCCTTACGCAGCCTGTTCCTCACTTTGATCGCCTCTCTGATGTTTGGATTCATCCAGCATCTGTTACGGTGTCTCGTCGGTGCTCGGCCGACGTGGCGTTCGGCAGCCTCGATGATGATATCTGTAACGGCCTTGGCCCTGGTCTTCATACTCGTCTCCTCTAGGTACCGTTCCTGAATCCGGGACTCGATGAAGTCACTGAAGCCCTCCCAGTTTGCAGCTGACCACTTCCAGCCGGGGTTCGTTTGGACTTTCTTGAGCTGTTGGAACTCTGTGTCAAGTTCTATAAGGATAGGTAAATGGTCTGACGACATGCACTCCAGCAAAGTCCAGTTGACACGGTTCATCCAGTTAGATTGGACTAGGGTGATGTCCGGGGTGCTCAACCCCCCGGTTCCGCGGTTAACTCGCGTCGCCACCCCTGAGTTGGCACAAGCCCAGTTGTTGGTCATTAGCCATTCCTCGATTTCTTCACCCCTAGTATCCGTTTCCTGGATACTATCCCATAGGGGGGAGTGTCCGTTGAGATCTCCACCGATAAGTTGGGGTGCTGCGTCTAGGAGGGCGTTCAGGTTGAGCTGATCTGTGCGGTCTTCGCCTTCCACGTTCCGTATCGGCGGGCAATAGCAGTTCGTGATGCCGATTTTAGACCTCCCGCTGCCTTTGATTTTGACTGTAAGCTGCTCTAGCGTGGGGGGCGCCCTTGGGTTGTAGCATTGCGGAACCACTGTATACGGTATGGTGTCCTTGATGAAAAACAGTAGTCCGCCGCCCATTCTGATTGAGCCGTCCGGTTTCAGTGGCCTGTCTCTCCTCACAGTAACATAGCCTTGGAGCCTGGGATCTGGGTTGTCTGGCAGGAGCTTCGATTCCTGGACCATAATGATGTCAATTCTGTGTTTGTCGGCGCACTCCTGCAGCTCTAGCACCTTGGTCTTGATATTATCGGCGTTCCACTGTAGGATCTTGACACGCCCCTTGGTGAAGAACTCCGTCTTATCCTCCGACACCGTGCCCAGGCTAGTCGTCGGACCCTGGGTCGGTCGTCGGCTGTTGGCGCTCGCTGCGATGCTACTGCACCCAGGACACACCCAGCTGTTCCCCCGAATGTATTGCTCCAGCTCCCTGCGCCCAAATTTAGACTCTTTATTTCCACAGCTTTTGTGCCACTCCTTGGCACACTGGCAGCATCGGAGTGGGGTGTTGGTTGTCTTCAGCCGGGCTTTACAGAGAGGGCAGTGGCCAAGGTTGGTGGGGGCCGGCGTTGCGCCAGCTCGTGGTTGTGTCAACACCGGGCGGCCCGCCAGCGTAGGGCCAGACCGTCGGTCTGTTGGCACTCGAGCCGGGCGGCAGGTAGCACATACCCAGGGCGTGCGGGCCTGGTTGGCCCTGCTCAGGCCACTGCACCGCTCTTGTAGGTGCGAGTGGGTGGTCAGGCATGTCACACACGTGAGGTGTCTGGAACCTGTTCTTATGGTTCCACTGCACTGGGCACAGAAAATTCCCGCCCGGGGGGGTCGGCTCGGGGACCGCTCTCGAGGCTGGGTGGAAGGGAGTGGTGTAGGCGTACCGTCGGGTTGCCGCAATGGTGCCGGCGACCCGTTCCCGTTGTTGACGGTTGCCGTTGGGGGATTGCATCTGGGGCATACCCAACTGTCAATCATATTCTGGGGCATATTCCGCAGGTCTGACACAGAAAAGTTCGTGCACTTTTTGTGACACCACTTATGGCACGCCGTGCAGATGAGTGACCATCCCTTCACATGTTCGCTGCAGACTGAACATGGATATTTCGATGGGCCCGGGTTCCGTTCGACATCTCCAGCCCTTATGATTAGATACCAGGGGTCATGGGCTGGATTAAGGCCCCTGGTACCCAAAAACCCATTGGTGACCTGGCCCCCATACTCCCGGTCTTGGGTGACCGTGGGTGGGATGGCCGAAGGTGATGGACGCTTTCGCCGTTCCATGGAACGTTGAACCTGGGCACCGTGTTGGGGTAGCGTCCGTGGCAGGACTGTTGTTGGTGTGGACACTGGACGCGTGGCTGTGCTATTGTGGTCTACTGTTGTTGGTGTGGACACTCGACGCGTGCCTGTGCTATTGTGGTCTACTGTTGTTGGTGTGGACACTGGACGCGTGGCTGTGCTATTGTGGTCGGGGGGGGGGGGGGGTTTACTGTTGTTGGTGTGGACACTGGACGCGTGGCTGTGCTATTGTGGTCTACTGTTGTTGGTGTGGACACTGGACGCGTGGCTGTGCTATTGTGGTCTACTGTTGTTGGTGTGGACACTGGACGCGTGGCTGTGCTATTGTGGTCTACTGTTGTTGGTGTGGACACTGGACGCGTGGCTGTGCTATTGTGGTCTACTGTTGTTGGTGTGGACACTGGACGCGTGGCTGTGCTATTGTGGTCTACTGTTGTTGGTGTGGACACTGGACGCGTGGCTGTGCTATTGTGGTCTACTGTTGTTGGTGTGGACACTGGACGCGTGGCTGTGCTATTGTGGTCTACTGTTGTTGGTGTGGACACTGGACGCGTGGCTGTGCTATTGTGGTCTACTGTTGTTGGTGTGGACACTGGACGCGTGGCTGTGCTATTGTGGTCTACTGTTGTTGGTGTGGACACTGGACGCGTGGCTGTGCTATTGTGGTCTACTGTTGTTGGTGTGGACACTGGACGCGTGGCTGTGCTATTGGTGTGGTGTGGGGTGTTCTACTGTTGTTGGTGTGGACACTGGACGCGTGGCTGTGCTATTGTGGTCTACTGTTGTTGGTGTGGACACTGGACGCGTGGCTGTGCTATTGTGGTCTACTGTTGTTGGTGTGGGCACTGGACGCGTGCCTGTGCTATTGTGGTCTACTATTGTTGACGTGGACAGTGGACATTGGACGAGTGCCTGTGCTATTGTGGTCTACTGTTGTTGGTGTGGACACTGGACGCGTGCCTGTGCTATTGTGGTCTACTATTGTTGACGTGGACAGTGGACATTGGACGAGTGCCTGTGCTATTGTGGTCTACTGTTTTTGGTGTGGACACTGGACGCGTGCCTGTGCTATTGTGGTCTACTATTGTTGACGTGGACAGTGGACATTGGACGAGTGCCTGTGCTAGTGTGGTCTACTGTTTTTGGTGTGGACACTCGACGCGTGCCTGTGCTAGTTTTGTGTGTTTAGCCTGCAAGCGGACGCGTCCCTGCGCATCGGCATCACAACCGTCCTGGCTGCCATCGTACCGATCGCCGCCACCGCGCACGCCATCGGCCCGGGCATCCTCGACATCTTCAACTCCACACTGCGCCATCTCCGCTCCTCGGTCCAGTTCCAGCACACTGGTCAGTCCTCATGCTTTATGCTAAACTTCAATATCCCGCTAGAACATGAAAGCAAGGTGCTTAAGGTGGTAGTTCCAGAATCGCAGTTTTTTTACATGAGGCTATTTTCAAAGCTCTTTTTCAAAATAACCAGTAAAGCAGGAAAAATGGCTACAAATTTTCAAAACAAGACTCAAAACTGTCTACTATCACGTTTTGATCACTGATAAAATCCCACGGTAAGACTAGCTACTCCATTAGCTTACATTTCAGTAAGCCAACGCGGTAGCTAGTCTTAATCATGGTATTTTACACCAAATAAAAAATGCTCTGGGTGCTTTTTGGTGTAGTTCAAGAAAATCATAGTCTCTTTATTCGTAGTGTATAGATCTGTCTGAAAAACGGGTCACTGCGATTATGGAACTACCACCTTGAGCGTTATTTCGTCTGGAGCATCGTTCCGGCCTATTAGCCAGAATATGGAATAGTATCATTTCTTCCCTATAATTTAATCTCAATGCTACATAGTGCTGCGCAGTACTTTTACAAAAATTCGACTACTACATCTTTCTTGCCGCCCGTTGTTTGTTTTCATGCTTGTTGGCAGCATCGTCCTGTGGCCTAAGCAAGTACCAGTAGGCCACGACCCTTATATGGTTCTGGTGACGGCACCTGATGTAAAAACTGGTCGGATGTCTTTTGGGCGAGTGAGAAAACCAAAAGGGAGATCCCTGATGTACAATAATGAAATAAGCGCATTATGTGTAGTGTAATAATATTTATAGGTTGTTTAATATTGTTTTCAGAACGCTGCCGCTCAGTGGACGCAGAAAAGAAGTATCAAGAAATTTTGATCGAAACCATGGGCGATTTCGCCAACAATCTGCCGGACTATCAGAAAGTGGAGATCATGATGTTCATCATCGGCAAGGTGCCGAGCACAGCGGAGTCGCCTGGAGCGGGGGCGGGGGCGGAGAGGTCGCAGCCCGCCGAGCTGATCCTGCGCAACGTGCTGGTCCGGACGCTGCTCAAGGTGGCCACCAAGTACCGCACCGGACACCAGCTGGCCACCGCGCTCACCGCTAGCTTCCTGGAGCCGCTGCTGAGGCTGGCGCTGGTGGCCGACGCCGTGGTCCGCCTCCTGGTCCAGCGCATCCTGCACACGCTGCTCGACCGCCACGACAACCTGCCCGCCCTCCAGCGCCTCTGCGAACAGCACGCAGCCACCCAGCCCTCCCCAGGCCTCCTGGACGACCTGCCCCTCAGCGTGGAGAAGTGCTCTCGCAACGACCTGTTGTTCATGAAGAAGAATGGCCCGGCGCTCATGTCGGCGCTGTACCGCTCCGTGGTGGCGCCCAGCAATGCAGCGGACAACTACGAGGCCTGTCTCTGCACCCTGTGTCTGCTGTGTCTGGAGGTGGGCCAGGAGGAGACCTTGGTGGAGCTGTTCCGTCTGGCCTTTGGTCTGCAAGCGGCCGTGGGAAACGAGGCCGGAGACAAACTGGCGCCTTGGCAGCGCCTCTATGTGCACAATGTGGTGGGGCGCTTTCTGCAGCTGGCCAGTCAGCTGATGGCCATCCCCGCCTTGTGCCAGCACGTCCAGGAGGTGCTGAAGCGACGCGCGGACCAGATGCCCGCCCTGCTGCGTCCCCCAGCGGGCCCGAGAGGCGGCGGAGACAGCACGGACGTAGCACCGCCGCTGGACGACTTTGTGCTGGCCGAGGAGCTGCTGTTCGACAAGGAGTGCGTGGCCGAGGCGCTGGAGAGCAGTGGACACGAGGCGACGCGTCTGGGCCTGCCCTTCGTGCCACGCCCCACCCAGGACTCGCTGAGGGCCCTGTGCAGGAGTCCCCAGGCCGCCGACGCTGCCACCGAGCCCAGTGCGCTGTCCATGGACATGGAGTCGATCGACTCGGGCGGGTCCAGACTGGCCGGCGCCGGACAGCGACGAGGCACCTGGGCCCGCATGGCCGCCATGGACTCGGAGGACTTGCCGGTCACCTTCGACAGTCTCAAGGAGCTGGCCGCCCAGTCCCTGGACAAGTACCGCGAGGAGGAGGCCGCCCGCACGCGCAAGATCACCAAGCTGTACCGCACCCTGCCGCCGGACGAGCTCATGGCGCTCCACCAGGACGGGCTCAAGGACATGGCCGAGGCGGTGGACCGCGTGCTGCTTAAGGCCAAGGCCAAGCAGGCCCAGACGCACACCACCCACGGCCCGCCGCTCGCCCAGATACACTTCCCCCCGCTCTTCGTCTACTGAACACAGCAGTCATTCCGCCACCACACCACAGCACACCACACCGGACTACACCATGGCTCAGATGCCATTCTAAACCTATGGATCATTCAAACTGATTCAACCTAAGCGCGCTGCTTTCTAATCAGACTCAGCGGACGTATCTGCGCACGCTAATGTTAAGCATGCATATTTATTTTTACATCCATCTTTTATACAATATGTTGCATCCTTTTACTCCGGTGATTGTTCAAGAATGCGTAACATGAAGTAGCTGATTTAATTCAATTCCTTATTCAATAATATGTTTCCCTCAGTTCAAGACATTAGAGAAGTCACAGCCGCATTGTCCATATGCAGTTTCTCTAATGTGTTGAACTAAGGGGGGGGGGGGGTACCCCCCTTAGCTGAGTAGTGTCTTGAAATGGGGGGTGCCTTGCTTAGTGTCTTAAACTGAGGGGGGTACCTTCCTCCGTCCAGTACTATGTATTGAAATTAGGGGGTGTCTTGCTTAGTGTCTTGAACTAAGGGGGTATATATATATACCCCCTCAAAACCGTATAAAAATGGGATATTTTGCGCTCCGCATTGGACACAAAGCCCCACACTCACTAGAGTATCATTCTCTTCCTGTTATGTACTCTTTATGATAGTAATGAATGGCTGTTTACGCGTTTAGTGAAAGCCAGGCGCGTATCTGCTAGCAATTTTTTGGAAATTTGTAGCGTCCAGAAATGTTTTCTGAAACCAGCAGCTTTGTCTGTGATATTGGCCCAATTAGTGTTTGTGACCGGCCGGCGAGGAAGTTCGGTCGGAGCCGGCCCGTGACTGTCTGTCGCAATGAAATTCTGGCCGGTCACAAACACTAGACCCAATAGCTGAAACTGGCGTATTAGTAGTCCGTCAGTAGGCAGTCTCATCTGGTTGTCTGTATAAATGTGCTTGGCCAGTTGGCTATAACTTTAGTCAGGATTAACTTTAACAAGCTAAGTTTTCGGCAAAAGTATTCAGTAAGTATCAAGCATACACTTTTTAAGTACATTGGCCGGAGGCCATCGTAAACCTGTTGGGCCAGCGAAAGGTCTATTTGTTAATTTGCATGTTCCATGAAAAAAGCCTATCCTGTTACAGACATTGAAACTGCAAAATCTCAGCTTAAAGCTTTCGGCAGGCGGAATTTGAAAGGTAGATTAATTACTTAATTAATAATCTTAAATAAAGATAAATTACTGAACTTCATGTTTGCTCATGCACAATTGCAAATTTATCTTGCAAGCTCTGTTGCAAATAAGTTATGACAGATTGAAAGAACACAATACCATCGTCGATTTCTAATATTATCATGATTATTGAAGCATCAGAACTGACTGGCCGAGTTGTTAGTCTGCTAGGTTCGCAACCTAGAGGGGATGTCGTCGATTCCTTGTCGAGCGCTTTTTGTCAGACTTTTGCATTTTCAAACTGCATTCTCAGAAACCACTAAAGCAGCAACACACTGATTTTACAAGGCATTATAATAGTGACAGATGCATAGCTAAGGTAAAAGACGTGCAAAACACACTCCGCACATTGACACTTTAACGCTAGCACTGTGTTAAGATACCAGAATCAAAATTAAAGACCTGTCGGGCTGTGTCCCAACTGGAAAAATCAACGCAAATGTGTAATGTTTTTAGTTTCTTTTCTGGCTTTCGTGCTACACTCACTTGAAGAGGTTACACAGCACTTTTCGATTTTTTTCCGGAGAACGGCCTGGGCTGCGAAGTTTCACCGTTTCGGTGGGTATAGAGTATAGACTATAGATATATACAAAAATGTGAGTCATGTTAGTGAATTGTGATGTGTGTTTGTGTAATGCTGTCAATAAATTATTTATATTTTGGACTGTGTTACACTGCTAAGTTTAGCAAACAAAGGTAACGAACGCATGTAAGCGACCGGAAATGTGCTTTTACCCATTTCCCATAGCGCTATCGAAGGTGCTATATGCGCTATACTTAAATATGCGTGAAACTTGACCAAGGGGGAGCTGGAATGGCGTATTTGTGTTTGAATGGTATTTTGTCTTGATTTCCCGTTAGTGTTACCTACATTAACTGATTTACAGAACATGTGAGGTACTGAGGTGTGCCTTTTGCGCTAATTACGCTCTGTTTTGCTGTTGGCTATGTTTAGAGATCGGCCGGGGCCGGTGGCGGGCCGCGGGGCGACCGGGCCGGGTAGAGATGGGATCGGTTCCACTGGAACCGGAACCGAACCGGCAGCAATTTTGGAACCGGAACCGGCATGGTGCCGGTTCCAACCGGTTCCATCATTTTTTTCGGTGGCCATCAATGGTTTTATACAGTTCTGTCTGTCCTTTTTAGTTTTGCTACCGAACCGGCCATATTTTATATTTTATGTGCAGGCTTTTTATGATGCAGCTAACTTTGGTGACTAACATCTCCTCCGTTTTTAAAAGATATCGACCTCATGGGATCAGTCCAAAGAAGCTACACTAAACGGATCCCTGGTTTAGAAAGTCTGTCTTCCAAAGATCGACTGACAAGTGACAACTTGTGAGCTCGATTCTCTTGAACTGAGAAAAGTGATTTTTGATTTATGTGTTGTTTATAAGATTGTTCATGGTTTAATTGATTTACCCTTCGAATACATTTTTGAATACGCTCCCATTTGCAGTTTCCGTGGAGATCAATGTTTAAAAGTGAAGGGTGGATTTCACAAAGGTTGTTTTACTAAACCATGGTTGTACGTACTAGTGGTGGCAATACTAGGTAAAAGTACCTAGTTTACTTAAGTACCTAGTTAGTTTTTTAAAACTAGGTAAAAGTACTAAGTACTACCTAGTTTCATTTTCGGCTTCCTAGTTTTACTTTTACCTAGTTTTGTTTTTACTACCACCTAGTTTTTCAAAACTAGGTAAACTAGGTAAAATTTTTTCAACAGTGGATAGCTTTTGCATGCGTAAGCGCAACGAACATTTAACTCTTATTTGTCCCTAATCTTCATTGAAGCCTCTAATCATTTTGTTAGTGTCAGGTTCTTTTAAAAAATAATAGTATTTGTACCCAATGGCCAATACACATTTCCAGAAGGACTATGTGATACCACAGCTAGCTGAGTCTTTCCCCTTTACCTTCGCCAATAGTTTTACATGCATTATGAAGTTATGCCCACAGGCTATTAACGTACAGCGAAGGTACATGGCCAAAGAAGTTCTGACAGATGTGTAAAATGAACAGAATAGCAAGCTAATTGTATCTGTTACACAGGGTCGATTCATACAGACATTAGGACAAATGGACGTCCGGACAAACTCAACGGCAAAACGGCTGTCCAATTCATACTTTCATCTGTTCAGCCGTATGTCCTTTTGCCCTTCAGACGTATGTCCGGTCATTCGTACTAAACGGCACAATTTCATTTTGTCCGTATGTCCGGCAAGTTAAATTTCGTTCAACTCTGCCGAAATTGTTGGGCATGCGGACAAACGGACATACGGCTCAAAAGTATGAATCGCACCTTAGTTCGTTTGCCCGAAAAAGTATGAATTGAAAAAACGGGCAAAGCAGGCTTTGTTTGTGTTTCCTACGTCCGTTTGTCCGTATGGCCTACGGAAGTACGAATCGATCCTTACTTCCAAAGAAGGAACAAAAACAAATGCATTGGAATTTCAACTTAGTTGTTACTGCTGACGGCCTGCATCGCCTGTAAATTCTGATTCGAAATCAGCTAACTGAAGGCTGTCTAATGATTGTCAGTGTCTACAAATTGATCTTGCCCGTGCAAGAACCTAGCCATCAATAAATGACTTTGGTAGCTGCGATTAGATTGCTTTGCAGCGCCGACATTGTACTGTATATGAGCTGTTATAAGTACACCTGCAAAACAAACGGTTTATCGCTTGGTGAGACTTTTGAGCCAAATGGGTAATGCAGCGGAATATTAGAACAGCATTGTTTCTGCACGCAGTAAGAACAGTTGAGATTAAACTGTAGAGTAGGTGTACAAGAAGGGTGAAAAGAGGCATTTGGAAAAAAATCATTTTTTTGGAAAAATAAATTCAAATTTTTTTAATGATGATGCTCTTGTCCTAAGATGCGGGGGAGTCTTCTGGAACGAGTTTTTATTTTTAGAATCGTTAAAAATTATTTCAAAAATTTGTATTGTTTGTTATCCTTAGATGAAGGCGAAAAATAAATTTCATTGGTAACAAAATTATGACAATAGGTTCAGTAAATTTTCTTTTCTGGACTAGCGGGAGTAACGGAGACTTATCTTTTGGAAAAAATTCTCAGGTCCGGACATACAAAACAATATTATATACTTGTCTTATACTAGACAATACTAGGAACTGATACTTAACTTACTATAGAGCTACCTATCTAACTTTTTAGGCCAAACTTCTGCTTGCCTTTAGACAATTTTTCTAGACAATTTGAAGCACACCAAGAGAAGAATAAGTCGAAAAGTGGTTATAGTCATACTCTTAAGCTTCAATTAGTAATTACTAGGTAATGGAACAGAATATATTTGATAACTTGTATAGTAACGGTTAATAGATGATAACGTCAATTTTAAAAAAAAAACTAAGTACTACCTAGTTTTGGCAAAGTACTACCTAGTTTTTTCACAAAACTCGGTAAAAACTAGGTACTTTTACCTAGTTTACCTAGTTTTGCGAAATTTTACTTTACTTTACCTAGTTTTGAAAAAAACTAGGTTGCCACCACTAGTACGTACGTTTTTATATGATTTGCACATAATTTCATTACGAAATATCGCCTGATTCGTTACGAATTTAGCAGATTTTCTTAAACCATGGTTTTATCTCAGTTGAAATTTCAAACCTGCAGCATAGCAGGTCTCTATTTTGCTCAAGTAGTTGTCGAAAAATTTGTTTGAAAAATAGTGTTTTTATCAATGTTGCTCAACGTAGGTATTTTGGAAATTTTTGTAGAAAGGTTTGCCTATACATACAAATTTTCAAAAAGTTGCAGCTTGCAATCTGCTGCATAAAACTATTTTTAAAAGTACCAAAAGCCATATAGAATTTTTTGGTATATCGATTTGACGAGTTTTCCCATTGAAAAATTGGTTAAAAATTTAAGTTGACCAAAATTTGATGCTATGTACATCAAATGAAAGCTAGTTTAAATTTGAAGAACTTTAATTCTTGAGATAACCAACTAAAACTTGACTGAAAAGTTTTATCACCCCAAAATCGGTTGTTCACAGCGCCACCTTACAACTGGAGGAAAGGCTAGATAATTTTGTGTGCGCGCTCACATGCGACAGCAAATTTTTCGACAGAAAACAGTACAAAAGCGATTATATCGATCAGGTAATCAATCCTCTGTATACTTATATCTTGGAAATTCATGCCATTTTGTCAATTATAAAGTTATCAAAGCGTAAAAAACATATGTAAAATATAAAAATAGAAAAAAATTACGTAAATCATCAATAAAAAAGTGGAACCGAATTTGGAACCGGGAACCGGCAATTTTCTAGAACCGGAACCGGAACCGGTACCCTGGAACCGGAACCGGTACCCTGGAACCGGAACCGGTACCGGTAAAGTGGAACCGGTCCCAGCTCTGGCCGACGCTCAGTCAGACGGCCCGGCCCGGCTGCACTGCGGCCCGCGGCCCGCCACCGGCCCGGGGCCGCGTGGCAGCGGGCCGGCCAGGCCGACCGGGCCGCGGGGTGGAGCTTCAGCCTTGAACCAATCAAATGAAGTTAAATGGACGTCGAAAACAAACCCCCGTAGAGCAACTGGTCTTCACGGCAACTAGCGAGCTTTGTCTTCAGTTTAATTAATGTATTTAAAAGCAAGTGCTGTGAACGGGAACTAATTATGTATCTTAGGCTTAAATTTATAAGATAACTCAAGTGCGCTGCAACAATGCAGTTGAAGCTTTTTGTAAACGCCTAAGCGGAGACTTAAGTTTATATATTGATTTATTTGGTGGAGTGCACCCCAGCTACAACAAAACTGATACAAGTTTCAGTTTTTTTGCTTTCCGTTCGGCACCTGCTATTCATTGATTCATTCTACAGCTAGAGTGTAAGGTCCGAGAGCTCGCGCTATTTTATCAAAGCAACAGCTGGGGAATAACACTGCTACTAAGAGGCAGCTTGTGTTTGTAATGCAAAAAGTTACAGTTGGAAGTAACTTATTAGTTTTACTTTGCCCGGCTGACCGGGCCGACCGGGCCGGCCCCGGGCCGACTGCAACGGCCCCGGACCGGCCCGGGGCCGGCCCGCTGCCCCGCGGCCCGGGGCCGGCCCGGTGAAAATGGCTGCGGCCCCTGGCCGGCCCGGGGCCGACATTTGGCTTAGCGGCCGATCTCTAGCTATGTTACAGTTATTGAAGATACCAGTTTTTTTTACATAGGTATGCGATTCCTCAATAAACGTTTTAATGTGACCTACACAGTTTGGTTTGTGCTGACTTCTGAGGCTCCAATTGTATAAAGATTTCAACGGCCATTGATTTCAACCGCCGTCGAAGCGAACGGCCGGTGTAATAAAACAGGGTTAACGAGCCCCCTGATTGATACAGGTTTTGAATGATTTTGGTTGTAGCTGCAAGAAGTGAGCTACTTGTTCGGTTTAGTACGTAGTTTAGCGACCAGACGTGGCGCAGAATGAGGCCACACTCTCAGGCGGAATCCCCATTTTGCATATTTCCCAAAACCCCAATTTCCCCCCATGTCCGTACGAGAGCGCCTGATTCGGTTAACCGTCAGCTATATGAATCCTAAGTTCCCCCCCCCTGAAGTATAGTACGAGTGTAAGCATAGAAGGAAGTAATAATAAGTACGAATAATACGTTATAATGTCCTAAACCAGTATCCGTCCCCCTTTCCCTTGTGCTCCCTGTTTATAATTGAAGCCGAATGTCGTATAATAATGTTCTTTTGTCCGTATTAATTGTCCGTTCATAATATTGTCCGTATTGTCTGAGGGTCGTAAGTAATTAACGAAACTTAAGCAGTGATTTTGGTGTCCCCCTGAGAGCCTTGAGAAAGCCTAGCCTAATGTTTGTAAACAATATCTGGGCTAAGGCAGAATATTAGCCCAGATATTGCTCAGCTGGAGCAGCTAAAAAATGAAGTAATTAGCGAAGTTTGTCAGGTTATAATTAAGTAATGGTTTAGTTTTGGAAGTCGTGAAATATACGGAATTGTAGCTTAATATGCGAAGAATAAGTCTGAGAAGTTTGAACCTGAAAGGAAAAGCCTAAGAGCAGTTATTCGAAGTTATATTAGAGGATTCTGAGAAGCGAAGTAGTAATAAGCAGCGAGAAAGACCCTGATTGTAACGAACTTTGTAGTGTATTAATAATTGGTTATTTTGTTAGTAATATGGCCATGTTTGGTATCAATATGTAGTATTTTGTCAGTAGTATTGATTGGGCACCTTTCCATATTGTTTTTGTACTGTTTATTTATGTTCTCGGGAAGCAAGAGTCGAACAAAATTAGGGTTCGAAGAAACCCTAATTTTGTATTAGGATTACGGTAGCTCGCTGAAATGATGTAGTTTGACTGGGTCTGCAGCCCAGAAGGAGGTACAGTGTAGAAGTTAAGTACATAATAATTGCATAATAAGTTTGCACATAATGTTTAATAATTGGTTAGTAATCATACGTAATTTTTGTCAAGTTTCGAAGTATCTAAGTTCGGTTTTTTAACGTTTCACATTTCCCCATTTCCCCCCCTTTCGTTTTCCCCTTTCGCTCTCGTAATATTTTGGTCATAATAATTTTCCAACTTCATGTGTGTTCTTTTCTGGTCGGCCAGGCGATAAGTGAGATAAATTACAGTACCTGGGCCGACCAGGAATTAAGTGCTCTCGAAAAGGAATTATCTCGGGTTAGGTAAGTGTTTGTCGAGGTGTGAGGGCCAGCAGCCCACGACCCCCCAGCCCTCAAGTGGATTTTCACGAAAGTTTAGGTAGGCGGGCCTAAGAATGCCCAGCTCTGATTGGTGGGATTCGGGATCGGTAGATCCCGACAAAAGCTTCAAAAGAATACCGATTTTGGTCACGTTAGCTAAGAACAGTCGGGGTGGAAATTTTGTGAAGTTCGGTCGGTTTTAAGCTCCTGCTCTTGCTCCCCTGCCTCTGTGCCCATTTTTAACGCATTTCCTTGCCCACGCCTTGTATATACTTATTGTATCGGCGTCCAATAAATAATTGCCCTAAATTTACCGACTTGTCTCCATTCTTGCCTAGCGGGCTCATAGCCCTACAGTGTGTCCAGTGCGTCCCCCGCGCACTTCGTGTTCCCAGCGGCCCATAGGCCCTTCAGTCTGCCTCGCGCCCTCCGCGCCTTCAGTGCCCCCGGTCTTTGCGCTTTGTTGCGCCTGTGCCCCCCGGTCTTCCCTCCGTCTCCAGCCGGTTCAGCCGTCTCCAGGCCCCGGTCTCCAGTGCGTCAGGTCGTCCACCGGTTCAGCCGTCTCCAGGCCCCGGTCTCCAGTGCGTCAGGTCGTCCACCGGTTCAGCCGCCTCCAGGCCCCGGTCTCCTGTCCAGCTCCCGTCCGTCCAGTCAGGTCGTCCGCCAACCGGTTCAGCCGCCCCCAGGCCCCGGTTCCAGCCAGCTCCCGTCCGTCCAGTGCCAGGTCGTCCGCCACCGGTTCAGCCGTCTCCAGGCCCCGGTTCTCCAGTCTCCAGTCCAGTCCGGTCCGGTCCAGATCCAGCTCTCCGCCAGCCGCCAACCTGTTAGTTTTGTCCTTAGCAAAAAGTGTTTGTAGCAGTAGCCTAGGCTGACCCTAAAAGGTAGATCAGTACCAGCAGAACTAGTAGATTGTTAAGTTGTCCAGTAGACCTAGAGATCGATCTAGCCTAGACAGGGTCAGGCTAGAAGAGTGTCAGTTCCAGTTAAGGTTTTCAGGTTGAGCTTGTATGTCCGTTCCGAACTCGGTAGTTTTGTGCCTATTACGCGGATTATTTAGGTTGTAGAAGTTTAGCTACGATTGTCTGTTAGGTTGTGTTGTGCTATTTCTTGCAGGTTACGTACAGTTACACCGGTCACACATAGTTGTTAGTGTTGAGTGAAGTTCGAGTTGTTAGCCAAAAAGTAAAAGAAAAGTTTTATTGCTGAGATAGCGTTTGGGGAGTTGATCCGTTAGTGTCCCCCGACACCAGAAAAAGCAGGCGTCAGGGTTGAGCTAGGCCTCTGAAATAAGGTATAAGTTCCTAGTTATCCCCGGCCTTGGTGTCCCCCCGAATCACGACGGGCAGAGCAGAAAAGCTTGTCCGAGCAGTTCAAATCCCCTGAAACCAGTTGCTCAAGTGAAGGTTTAGGTAAAGCTATAGGAGAGGCAAACTTTGAGTGATTTACACGTCGATTGAGAGTTAGCGAGAACTTAGTCAAAATTAAAGGGTGTGCTTTCATCAGTGAGAGATCAATTGAAATCTAGGTAAACACGATCGCCGTGGAGGTAGTACTGTTAGTGTTTTCATATATTGTTTGTGTTTACGTACGTTTCGGCGATCGTAAGCATTTTGACTGAGTTAGCACGCAGAGGTACTGAGCTTAACTACGAGGTTGGACTAGGATCCTTAGGTGACCTAAACGGATCTCTGTAGTTTAGTCTTCTGTAGCTACTCGGTTCCCTTTTCGAAGGGTGGAGCCCCCGCAAAAACATTTCTAACCTCTGCTACTCCACGAGCCTATTTGAGTTTGAGTTGAGATCCGATATAGACAGGATAGAACCAAATTGGGAAAGTATTACTGTGTATCAGCAAGTACCTACGCGCACCCTAAACGTATGTTTTGTATTGTTCGTATTGTGTTGGTAGTGAACCTAAGGAAGTGATCGTGTAGAGTTTAGTCCGAGTCAAAAGTAGTAGTTCTCGCATAACACAGAGTAGAAAGTTTATTAACCCAACGATTATAACCCTCATAAGTCTTTTTCATCACATTTTGGAGCCCCCGGTGAGGATTTTTCGACTTGTCCCACCTGGTAAACGGTCACTCCCCCTGGTTTACGAGTGGAATATCGTAGCATTGAGTTAATTTTTTTTAAGATTCGGTTGAATTGTGGAATTGGAATTGTGGAATTTGAACGGAATTGAATTGGAATTGAATAGTAGTTAGTAAGGTGCAGAAAGCACGAGGTTTTTTGTGAATTTAAGCATTAGTCTAGATAATAACCGTCTAGATAATAATAGTCTAGATAATAAGATAATATACTGTGTAACGATGAAGCAAGTGAAAGCCCGCACACACACATATGCAATTCTCTAAGCCCCGTCCACTTTCCCGTCCTAAGAGCATAATTCAGGCTCAAAATGTGCTGCCCTGACGGAAACCTCAACACGCAAAAATTTTCATTGTAAATAGCATTATTTGTCGCGAAATTATTTGAAAACTAATGCATTTATGATAAGGGCAAAAAAGGGTTTAATCAAGGTTTTTGGTCATCACATTTTTAAGGTAGCATTTAGGGTTGTGAGTGACTGAGTGATTTTGACGAATAATTGTTTCCAACGACTATTTTAATCATAAATGGAGAACTTGCTTGGAAATTTTGTTTTTCTTTGATGTGCATATTGCGGTAAAAGTTTCAAATTATTTCAACTATTTTGTTGTCGTCGAAAAATTTCGATGCATTATAACAAAAACAATATACGTCTGTTAAGTCTAAGTCCCTACAGCTGACTCGAATGCTTGCGCTTCCAAATAGAACAGCGCCACTGATAACGACTTAACCAGCGGTATTACCTAGAACGGATGAACGGGCAAACGGCTGAATGGCCGAAAGTATAAATCGAACAGCCGTTCTGACATTCAGTATATCTGGACGTCCTTTCATCCGTTTGTCCCAATGTCCGTAAAGTAAGAATCGACCAATAAAATAGCGAAAATTGCCCCTGGCGATGAGTCGCAGCGGCACGTGCCGATCCCAGGCGACTTGGCTGTATTACCAAATTGCCTGTTGTCGCGGTAGCTTATAAAATAAACAGCATGTTTGATATGGTATAATCTTCAGTTTTGAAAAAATACGTTCAAAACAGTCAAATTATATGGTTGGCGAAAATTTTCCCCTGGAAAGTCTATTACGGTGCAAATATAAAATATTAAAAATAAATAAAAATACGTCATAAAAATAAATTTATCGCCAAAATAGGCAGTTTCGAAAAAAAAAGTTCCAAATAGTCAAATTATATGGTTGGTGTGGATTTTCCACTCGGAAAATCTACCCCGGTGCAAATTTTCCGGGGGTAAAATTTACACCGGGGTAAATTTTCCGGGGTGAAAATTTACACCGGGGAAAATTTACACCGTGACAACGCTTCTACACATAACACATACCCCCTTCCCCGTCCCCCCCTTGTCGACGATTAAAAAGTAGCGCATATAGCGAAACGAGAGCTACAAAAATTTTCAATAAATTAACCAATAGCACTCTAAATAGCCAAAATAGCACTCTCAAGTGCTATAAGCGCTATCAAAGATTATTATCACTATATAAAGGGAAATCAGTCTTCAGCAGTGGCTAGCAAGAGTGAACGCAGATGCAATGTATACCTAGCAAACAAACAGTCAAGCATACAGCCGCACACACAAAATACTGCACACAAGTTGTAGCAAAGTGGCAAGTAAGTGAGGTTTTAAAGTTTGAGCTCGTTCCATTTTTATGAGAAGGGAGTGTAGACGTATTTTGAAAGTTAGAAGCGAGGTACCTACAGCATCTCACTCCAGGCAGCCTGATTCTGACACTTTCTAGTTTTTGACCATTGCTCTAGTTACGTGCATCGTAGAGAGATCCATTCACCACCATTCAATAGAGAAATGAATGGTGAAAAAACGTATTCAGAGTTAAAAAAAGTTAAATTTGCACATTGCTTAGGGAAGCAGGCTTTGTTGTGTGGCGGTAGGTTCAAAATTTGGCCACTAAATATAAAGATCTAGACTTTCTGAAAAAACAATTGCAGTTCAGCTGATTAGAATAAACACGTCAAGTTTTATGACCCCCGATTGGGTATTCATCACGTGATGTGCCGAATGGCAGCTGGTCCTATTTCAATAAATTCACAGACACACAATTGTCAGATTTGTTGGTGCTAAATCAGGTGTTTTGTACGGAATACAAGTGTAACTTCATTATGACTCGCAGACGATTGTCGCCAACCTGATTTCGCAGCTGAATATGTCACAATTGCTGGCCTATGAATTTATTGAAACAGGCCCCGGTGCGTGCCGAGAGAATAGCTGTACACATCGATGCAGCCAATAGCAGGCGTTGGTCCATTTCAAACATGAGCCATGGAGCCAATCTGTTAATTTGACAGGCAGCACAAACAAACACAATTACAGTATATGTATGCATATTGTATGTACAGGAGGGGAGCCTTACAAAGTTTCTCGTTTCTTTCGCTTGAGAGACTTTGAGAGTCGACTGATGAGTGAGGTTCTCTTTTGTTTGCCGGATCGTGCGGAGACAGTGTGTGGAGTGCTGGCCGTGCTCTTCCTGCTACTGCTGCTCTTGTCCTTCTCCCTACTCGAGCCTGTGGACGCCACCGCTGTGACCGTGCTCTCGGTGGTCCGCGTTTTGGCCGTGCTGGCATACGAGGGCGTGCTGCACCGTCTCGCTCGCCGCGCCTAAACACACAAACAAACACATTCTAGCTTAGGCTCCATTCATACAGCTGTATGTCCGTTCAGCTGTACTTTGGGCGGCTGAACGGACATTCGGCTGTCAGTGTGAATCAGGTTAAGCTATGTGACAGCAAGAGTACATAATGGTGTTTCACTCTATATAGAAGAGTGAGACACTCTGCTACCTGCCTGTGTTCTAGCACAGGCAAATGCGCTGACAGTCGTGAGCGAGAGACAAATGATTACGCATTGTGACAAAAGAGTGTACTCAGTGACAAAAGAGTACTCTCGGGGCCAATTGCGTACAGTGTCAATAATGGAAGAAGTGGTGACAAATGAGTACCCAACCTACAAAGTTCCAATAGACTATGCCTCACTGTTTGCACGCAGCCTCCCCCTCGCAAGATCATACTTTACGTTTACACTACAGTAGAAAGAAGAAGGGAAAAAGGGAAGATGACAAAATATGGATGAAGTGAAGGGGAGAGCTAACCTTTGGCGGTGGCAGGACCAGCTTTCCGTCCGGAGCGACGGCCTTGGGCGGACCGGGGGTCTTGTCGGGCAGGGCCAGCTCCTGCCTTATCTTGTTGCATAGATTAAACACCTCTTTGGCGTACTCCCGGATGCGCGGGTGCCAGTGGAGCGTGTAGACGTGCAGGGCGGCGGGCTGGAAGATCTCCACGAAGATCTGGGGGTAGATGAGGGCCAGCTCGGCGAAGTAGGGCTGATTGAAGAGTGAGAAGGACTCCTCGGCCACCAGGTGCAGCGGACTGGCCACCAGCCGGGCCACGTGTCGGAAGAAGCGCTCGTGCAGCTGGTCGAAGTGCTGGGGCGTGGTGGCCTTGAGCAGCGTGCACATCAGCTCGAAGAATTTGACCTGGCGCGGACAGCTGGGCCAGGGCCAGTAGCGCAGCAAGGCCTCCAGCCCCGCCGCCGCCAGCCGCTCCTCCTTGGTCAGGAAGCTGAGCGTGCACTGGACCAGGGGCTGCCAGAAGGCCTCCACCTGGCGCGCCGCGTACAGCCGCAGAATCACTTGGTGGAAAATGGTGCGGTTGGCCGAGCGCAGAGGCGTGCGGAAGCCCGCGATGATCGGGTGCAGCAGATACAACTGTTCGTCCACGCCCAGCCACGCGTCGTCGTAGGCCGCCTCCAATAAATTGTTGCAGATGGCGTTTCTGACGTGTTTGCGACTGGCAGGAAATCGAACGTAAATTTCGTGGACGACCAGTTTCAGATAGCTTCTCTCGCGCTGGTCGAAGCTTTTGAAGTTGCCGCAGATGAGCCAGCAGTAATGCCTGCCGATCTCTGGCCTGAGCTGGGCGTGCTGGGTGCGGACCAGGTGCTTGAGGATGTGGTAGGCGACCTCGATGTGGGACCAGGCGGGGTCAGGCTGGTGGGCGTCGTCGCTCGGACTCAGGCCGCCCGGGTCCCGGACCGAGGGCCAGGGCAGGTCGCGGAAGATGTGGGCGCTGACCATGCGCATGGTCTTGGTGCACATGCGGGCGGTCAGCAGACGCTCCTCCTCCTGCAGGAAGACCAGAATCCGGTGCAGACACTGCTCCTTGCTCTTCTTGTCCTCCAGCTGGAAGTTGTGGTTGCTGAAGTCGTAGAGCACCTGGCAGGCGGCCACCGCGCCCACGAACCACTCCTGCTTCACGGCCTCCGAGGCCTGGCGGGGCGTGCGCTCGGTGTAGGTGAAGTCTGGCGCCCGCGTCACGAACTGGCAGCCCTTGCCCTGCTTCAGCAGCAGCACCGGCTCGTCCTTCGGGAAGCCGCTGGGCTCGGGCTTCCTGCGCCGCTGTTGGAACTCGCTTGGCAATAACTTGCGCGGGGGCCTGAGACCCTGCCCCGCACCCTTAGACCGCCTGCTGTTCCGACCGCTTTTCAATGCAGCAGTCATCTCAACTAACTGAGCATTCCCGTTCCTGGCAAGATTCAAAGTGCAGCAGCATTTATGGTCTGATTGTTCTGGCAATACAGTCGCACAAATCGAACGAGTTTCATAGCATGCAAACTGTCACTAGAAACAAAACAAATTTGGCTGCAAGGTTGGAACTTTGTCTGTTCTATTAATTATGTATGTACTATGTAACTGTAGGTAGAACTATACAGAATATTCAGCAACTCTTAAAACGGGCCCCATTATGGGGTTTTCCCTACATATGGGGTTATATTGTCGACCACAACACTTGAAAATAGTTTTAAAATTCTTTTTCTTTATAGTGGGATCGTATAGTAGTAAAAAGTACAAATCTTTTCAATAGTAGTCAATAGCACACAATAGCAGCTAAATAGCGCAAATAGCACCCTCAGGTACCCTCAGTATACCCTCAGCATCACTATACAAGATTAACACGAACACCAATAGGCCGGCGTAGCTCAGTTGGTATTGGTAGAGCGGTATGCTAGGAAAATAGCTGGCGATGGGTGATTCAAACGGCCCCTGTTCATTTTTCTGTAGAAGTTTCCCCCATTTTAATAAATTGCACATATAGCACCTTTGATAGGGCTTATAGCGCAAATAGCACTCCCAAAAGGCAGTACAGACAGACAGGCGCTACAGGACCGGGCAGAACTCTATACTGTGCTAGTTTTCTATTCCGCCCACTGACCTGTCTGCTTAAACGGACCTATGAAACCTTTGGTACTTATTCGAGCTGACATCTTATTAACCACAACTAATTGACGTTATAAAAATTTCACGCCACGATATCGGAATTTGTCCCTTTTAGGGACCTATTTGTTCTCATTGAACATAGAATTTCAAACAAGCAGGCCCCAAAAGGGGCAAGGTTCCTTCGCTGAGTAAAAATTCTGCTCATTTTACCTAGGAGAATTCAGCTTCGCACAAATACCTGTGTACAGTTGATCTATTCCGTTTCAATGCTCATGTCAAAAACACATGCCATAATTGCAACTACTTGCCAACTCGACGACGCTATCGCTTTCCTTGATAAAAAAATTTCATATCAAAACAGTTTTTGCTGACAAAATCGGCGTAAATATTTTGCAAAAAATTCATCATATGAGGGTCGATCCCTCGAAGTACACATCAACACATTCTGAACTAGCGCTTTTGACCACTCGACCACACCAGTTCGATATTTAACGATGTTCAGCTATGACTATGTAGAAGGAAAGTACGATCACGTGATTAGCATGTGTATACGAAAGTTTTTTAAATCACAAAATTTTAGTAAAATGACAATTCAATGCCTTGGCAAAAATGTCGTGACCATTATTTCATTGAAAATAGTAAAAAAACACCGGTTTTTAAAAAAAAGAGCAATCGGTTCCCATACTGACTTTACGTGTTAATCATATACGCTGGACAACATGAGGCTGCTACTTTTACACTATGCAGAGTTGATTTCAAAACAATAGTTCCTTCTCTAGAAGGAACAAAAAAGCTCTGTTTTCGCAACCTATGAGGAAAACTGGTTTGGCGACACTGCAACCTTAAATGATTTAATTTTGCTTAACTGATTTTTTAATTTTTTCAAGTTGGTATATATTGTATATAATCTTTTCTTGCAACACCCACACTCAGCTGATGACACAATATTTGGGTCTTCAGTCTTTTCCAGGTCGTGCAATTTCATCAGTTTCTGAAATTTTCATTATTCTAATTACAACTGACATTTCACTTAACAATCCTTACTATAATTTCACGAAAACATACAGCCTCTGCCTTGACTAGACCTCCTATTTGAATATTCAAGAAAAAGTAAAAGCCTTAGGGGCTGGAGCTGTGTTCGAGGAAATACGGTAGGGTAGTAGGGTACACCGAGGGGGACCTAGTGCTTTCGGTTTTCATTTCATGAAAGTTGGCTCGCTCTTCACCATACAGAATAGACCTTGCTTGACAGGAATCGACCCCGTTCCTTCAGCTAAATGGGTTCTCGCTAGCTGGGTTTTTTCAGGATCAGCCGAAATATAAGTTCTCAGCGCCAAGTGGCGTAGCTGTGGAGGTGAAAGAAAACCCCGCTTCGCCGTACCGGAACCTACTTGACCAGTTGTCATTTTGGTCAGTTGGTCCAAGCCTGATACAGGGGGCCCCGGCAGGCACCCATTCATGGTCACTCCAACAAAAACAAAATGTCGCAAAGTTTACTTCTCAACACAACAGTCAACACTAATACAATGCCACAACAGCACAAAACATCAATCTTTGCACCACTTCAATAAAAATGCTTTTCAGGCTCATGGATCACAGTTGTGTACATGCATTACAGCTGAGGCTGGCTAGTTACACAGAACAGTACAAGCGTGTAAATGCAGAAACGGCAAGCTCAGTATGTAACGTTAGAGGATAGGGCTACAGTAACAGGCTGGGGGATACTGCAACCAAGCAAACATGAAACGTTCAGTTGGTCTGACCGAGCCCCGAGTTAACTGCATCGTCGGGGGGGTGGGGCAATTCTCCCCTGTATTTTTACAATTTTCCACAAGGGTCCTCATTGGTTTTGTTTGGCTTTGGTCGGCTAATATGTTTCCTATTGATGGAATTTGGTCTAAACGTCTGAAATTTTCTATTCTCTGGGGGCATTTGTCCCCCATATACCAATGCTAGGGCCTAGTGTTCCTT
>JASANF010020779.1:0-28632 GCA_030248245.1 Trissonchulus sp. WLG1_4 | reverse complement strand
ATTGTGCCCTCCGTCCTCCGTTGAATCGCAGAATAGCAGTTCGTGTACAGTTTTGGGGAGGGGGTACCTCCTCAAAATGGTACAAATCGCCCACTTAAATCTGGACTTACGTTATAATGTAATGGTTTAGGTGTACTAATATGTGTACTTTGGGCTATAAAAACTGAGGGGGGGGGGTGTGGCCGTGTGGGTAGCCCTTCTCGTTTCAGCAGATCGTTGAATTTCTACCTGACTTTGCACTGAATTGAGGGGGGGTGGGGTGCCCCCTCGTTTCAAGACACTGTCAAACCCCTTCCCCCACCACCCTCAGTTCCGTAAAACATTGGAAAGATTGAAAGAAACTAACAATGTCTTGAAAAGGGAAACACTAAACTAACACTAAAGGGAACTTTGCTATAATATTGTTTTTGGGGTAACTTTGCTATAGTATTGTCTTTGGGGTGAGGTGCCAGGGAATATACCGCCTTTACCACGCGGTGTTTGTTCCGATTGAAAGATTTAGCACGTGACTACACGACCCCGACGCTTAGTTTAGCTGCCAACTGGCTATATCTGATCAGGATGCAATTCATTTTTCAGAGCAATGGTGCAGGTGGAGTCGGACGTCCTATTAGAGCTGCTAGAAAATCAGAAGCGTATATTGGAAAATCAAACTCAGATTAAACAGCATCTTACCAAGCTGAGTGTGGGTGCTGGAAATCTGCGTGCGTCCGGCCGGCAGTTGGTATCTACGCCGATACTCCGTGCTGGATCTCATGCAGATTTAGTCGACAATTTCAGCCCACTCCATACTCAGGCCGCACGACCTGTTGCTCGCAGTCTGCCAGTCATTGAAAGTGAGGCTTCGTTTTGTGCGCCTCTAGCTCCAGCAAATCAAGCGACCCCTCCTCCAGCTCCAAGGTCGCCTCCGGTCATCCTGCCTATTGCAGTAGTTTCTCATCTCGCCCAGAAGGCAAATAGCCGATCTGACCTTTGCCTGAAACTTGTGAGAGAAATTTTTGATGTCGAGGAGCTGATAGGTCACAACTGCAACGGCCTGAGAGGAAAGCCTGGCTTGAACAAGCAAAAACTGCGCTTTATCAAGACGAAGAGTTTCGAAAAATTCCCACTGTTAGCCACGGAAAAAAATGCCACATCTTGGAATGTATGCGTTCGGGCTATAGACTGTTATTTGAGGCGATTGTCTAAAAGATATCCACATGACTAACTGATATTTGTGTTTTAATCACGAATTTTTTGCCATTGTAATTTTTTCATGACTGGAATTTTTGGAACATTGATTGCCAAGTGTTGGTGAGCCATGACAGAAAATAGTTTCACTGTTTAACTGTTTGGTTGTTTCTTGTTAACTTTCGTTCTTCTGTGTATTCATCTTTACACTGTTATTTGGTCTCATGGTATTATTGTAACTTAGACTTGAAAGATACTTAGGCTAGATAATTGATAAATACATAAAAGGGTGGACTGCTCCAAATCCGATTAACTGACGATTAGACTAAATAGATTTAGCTCAGGCTTAAACTTCTTAAATCGATTTATGTGCGCTGCACCAAATCGGATTAGCACAGTTGGCGCTTAAATTTTAATCATAACTGACGATTAGCTGATGTTTAATTGCGGTTTTACTAAATAGGTTTAGCTGCATTTTAGCTCCAGCTCAGACTTAAGTTAATCCGATTTGGTGCAGTCCACCCTTATTAAGGGTATATATTTATGCAGTTTGATTTATATGAACAACTGGGCAAAAGCAATTAGATAGCTTTTCCGGTTGTAATTTTTTATTTTAGGAACTTGTTTCGATGAGTCTGTTTCCAACTGTTGGTAAGCTGAGATAGTGACACAAATCAGCGGGGCAAGTGCTAATGTATTGATAAATAACAATCAAAATCTTTAGATCTGAAAATTTAAAAAAGCAGTGTGCATTAGGGCAAAAAGTTAGACCATTTTCATTTAAGTTAAATGTTAAAGTTAAAGTTAAAGTATGACCCCAAACTTTTTTAATTTTAGTTAAACTTAAAGTTTAACTTTATTGCCCTAGTGTGCATAAATAGTTGAGCGAATATGTACAGCTGATGAGTCTCAAATTCCAATTATGAAAATCTGCAAAAGTACTAAATTCTAATTCTAGTACTGGGCGCCATCGCGCCAATTTCTGTACGGCGTACGCACGTAGGGAGTAGGGGGCATATGGTCAAACAGCTGAACGAACATCCGGACAAAGGCAACGACTAAACCGGGTGTCGGAATCATACTTTTGTCGATAAAGTTGGACATCCGTTTGGCATTTATTTACTCATCAGCCGAAAAGTCCGGCGTATGTAGTTAGTTATATACAGTGTAACTCGGCTGAAAATGTAGAGAACTCGAGCAAGCAGGCTCAGAAGTTCAATCATGAGTACATAATAGGGAATAGGTCCCTAGAATAGAACAGGAATAGAATACGTCCCTATTATGTACTCTTGGTACAATAAATGACATGAAGCTTTGTCCAGGGCAAAATCCGAATATATAGCCAAAAGCAAAGACTTTAATTAAGGTTAAAGTCAAAGTAAGGCTCAATTACTAGACGAACGTCAATTTTAGACTAGAGTAGGAAATCACAGCTTTGCCCGTATGGCCGGTATGTCCGCAAGTGTTGGAGGTCGGCCGGAAGGGCTCGGCCGACACCGGCCATCACCGGCTGACTGGCCGACCGGATGGCTCACCGGTTAAATCGGGTTTTCTTTGGCCAGACGGATGGCCGCCATCATAATTTGAAAGCTTTCCGGGCCGATTTGGTCAAAACAATAGTCCACCGTTTCAAAACACCGTATTTTTCTAGTTAAGGTATCCGACTGGCCGGCCGGCGCCGGCTGGATTTAGCTGGCCGGCCATCGCCGGCCGGATTTAACCAGGAAGGCGGCCGGCAGTAAATTTCGGCCGGTCACCAAAACCGGTCCGCAGTCCGCACTCCACATGTCTCAATGCCCATCCAAAAGCCCGTTAGACTTCGCACTAGCTGCTTATCCGATTGGTTGCCCATTGATCCCTGTTTTCCCGAGCCCGTACCGCTGACAGACGGCTCCGGGAGAACACTTGTTACTTATGCCCGCTTCCCACTGCGGAAAAATTCTTATTTCTCAAGTTAAAAAATTTCGATTTCTTCTTTCATGAGTAATATTTGTTACTTCTGGAATATGAATTATATGATTTTTTATGAATATATTATGAAATATACATTTTGACTTTTATATTTCATAATTCTACAGTGCAGAATGCCACACACACTCACACACACACAGTGCACAGCACAAACACCCAGTCATAGCAGCAGCAGTCAGCAGAAACCAGCACTCCAACCAACAGCAGTGAGCAGCAAAACCCACTGTCCAAGCATGTGTGCTCAGTACTAACCCGCACTCCAATCAACAGCGCACAGGGCAACAGCACATTTAACTCTCCAGGCAACTGTGCTCAGCACAAACCCACTGTCCCGTGTCCAAGCAACTAGGCTTAGACCAAGCCCATACAACAAGCACAGCACAGCACCAACCCACTGACCAGTGACCACTGTCCAAACAAGTGCGCTCCGCTGTCAGCACCAACTCACTTTCCATTCTCCAAGCAACAGAGCGCAGGACAACCCAGTACCATACTCAAAGCTGCAAAGCACGCCACACAACACTATTAGGCCGGATTCAAACTGCATTTTGCACAAGCACAAGCACAACGCAGAGACGTTCACATTGCCAGTTTTGGCACAAGCACAAGCACAATCACAGCCAATCAAATGCAAGCCCGCGCAGTTAACGTCTTTCCCGCTCAGTCAGGCAGCAGCGAGGCTGCGCGCTGATTGGCTATGCTTGTGCAAAAGTTAAAAATTTTCAACTAGGCCTTGTGCTTGTGCAATTTTTGAGTAGTGTGAACCCGTTATGTTTGTGCTTGTGCAAGTGCTAGTGTGAACCCGGTCTTACGCAGACTGCAAGTGGCAAGCGCCAAGCAACAACTTTTAGCTCAAAGCAAGTAACAACTACTTCAAGTAACGGCGTATCTAAGTATCAACAGCCAGATTTAAAGCTAAAAGCTATAATGACAGTTTCAACGTTCAAAAATCCTCAAAAACTGTTGTCATGATTGGTCAGAAAGTAGCCAGTAGCCACATTGTCACAGTGCTCAAATTTCAAACAACGCGCAGTTTAATTCAAAATCACAGCGACTAGACTGCCACAGTGGACTGATGCTATTCTCGGTAAGGACGAGAGCCGCTACGAATGCATCGACATTGGACTTCGACCATACCTATTACTGCATATAAAGTATGTATAAACTATCAACTGAATGTGTACTGTGTAGGTGTAACGGTTTAACCACGCAAACCTTTGGGGAGGAACCGTGCAAAAAAGCCATTCCGTCTGATGTGTTAGTTAGGCCACAGCAGGCGGTTTCAGCCAATGAAAATGCACAGCTCGCAAAACACAGCTCATGGTCTTCGGGGCAGCATAAACACGTGAAAATTTCTATTGGCAGACAATGAATCAGTCATCATCACAAGAATGCAGCTGACAAGTATGCAACGAATCAAATTTAGTTAATTATAATGGGATAACTTCAAAGTCATAATTTCAATTACCGAGTGAACGCTTACCTTAGCGCGATTTTCATGTAGAATTCGGCGATGAAACATGAAAATAAAAAATTTGAAAGTCAAAATTTAGTTCTAGTTTTATAGCAAAATTTTTAACTTTTATCAAGACCCTTAACTTTTAGTTGTAATTAGTTTTAAAATTGTAATCAACTTCACGTAGTCACAGTTAATGGAGTCACGGATTCAGTAAGTCATGCAGTCACGGCGTCAGTTAATTGAGTCAAGGAGTCAGTACATGGAGTCAATAAGTCGTGGAGTCACGGAGTCATTTTGTGGAGTCATGGAGTCAATTGGTGGAGTCATGGAGTCAATTGGTGGAGTCACGGAGTCACGGAGTCATTTGGTGGAGTCACGGAGTCACGGAGTCATTTGGTGGAGTCACAGAGTCACGGAGTCATTTGGTGGAGTCACGGAGTCATTTGGTGGTGTCACGGAGTCATGGAGTCAATTGGTGGAGTCACGGAGTCATTTGGTGGAGTCACGGAGTCATTTGGTGGAGTCACGGAGTCATGGAGTCATTTGGTGGAGTCACGGAGTCACGGAGTCATTTGGTGGAGTCACGGAGTCATGGAGTCATTTGGTGGAGTCACGGAGTCACGGAGTCATTTGGTGGAGTCACGGAGTCACGGAGTCATTTGGTGGAGTCACGGAGTCACGGAGTCATTTGGTGGAGTCACGGAGTCATGGAGTCATTTGGTGGAGTCACGGAGTCACGGAGTCATTTGGTGGAGTCACGGAGTCACGGAGTCAATTGGTGGAGTCACGGAGTCACGGAGTCATTTGGTGGAGTCACGGAGTCACGGAGTCATTTGGTGGAGTCACGGAGTCATGGAGTCATTTGGTAGAGTCACGGAGTCACGGAGTCATTTGGTGGAGTCTCGGAGTCACGGAGTCATTTGGTGGAGTCACGGAGTCACTGTGTTTGACTCCGGAGTCAAGCGAGTCCGACTCCGGTTTGATTCCGGAGTCTGTAGCAAGTAATTTTGGTCGGTACTGTACTTAAACATTAAGCTTAGAGAATAAACTACACTGTAATAAACGCGTACTCGAGGTACCAGTAAAACTGTTATGCCACAATAATTAAGATTTTCTGGTTAGAAAGTTGTTTTCAAATATATTTGAAACTGCCGTCAAGGTGCGGTTTACTTAGTTTTGGGATGACTTTTTCTTTTTGGTTGCTGCTTGTTTGAATAATTTTGGAAGTATTTAAATTCATTATATACCTAGTTTTGGATAATTGCAGCGTCAGTCAAACAAGTAGGCCCCAAAAGGGGCAATGTTCCTTCCCCGGTGTCTACCTTTCAAGTTTAATTGAATTGTATCTATTCTCCTACTGTACACTACATTGCGTAACTTAGGTACTTACCCTACTACCTACGTATGTACGTACATTACAAAAAAGTGCTGCAGGATGTTAAGCATCCCGCTTCAGCGAGCCATTCGGCCCAAATTACGCTTTGATCTGAGCTGAACACATCAGCTCTAAGAAGCGATAAACAGTGTTATCCAGGGGCTCTTATATACTGCTGGTGAAACATTACGGTGCTGAGGCTGAAAAAGTACACTACAACACTTTACATCGATTATTGATTTTTGTGCATATACGCAGACAAAAATCAGCAGCCAACTTTCAGGCTGAAAACACACACAAAACATACAGGCTATGCAGCCTGCTCAGCAGCGTTTAACGCTGCGAACAGTTAGTTTCAAAACAATAGTTCCTTCTCTAGAAGGAACAAAAATATGTTTAGGGCTTTAAAGAACAATAGAAAACGACTAATTTGGCCATTTCAGCCCTACAGTAAGCTAGCTATCAATAACAAACCGAAGCTAGCTGGCTGGCCGCCTGGGCCAGCTCACGCACGGTCACACCATGTAGAAAAATTACACACAAACACGCACACAAATTTTACACAGTGAATACATGTAAGACGTGCAGTTTACGTAGAGCAAAACAAATGTAAAGTCCTGTCGCTACTGAGGTAGCGACAGGAAAAATATCAGTAATCAATAATTGTGCAGATTTAGACTGTTGGTTGCGTTACGCGTTAGGGCTACCCTTGCTCACTGGTAAAGGTACGGGTAAGTGGTAGGTATATTTTTAGACAATCACTAAAGCCAATGCGATGGTTATCGTTAAGAATTGGACAAGAATACGCAAAAGATAAACGTTCACAATTGTTTAGCCTCAGCGGTCCACGTTAGCCTTGTTTTCAACGTTAGACTTACCCAAAGAATTAACTTTACCCCTACCTACCTTTGCCAGTAATCAGTGCCATCAGTCATGCAAGTCTCAACGATAGTCTAACTTCAAGCCTGTTTCACACGATGGAGATAACGCGTGGGGTGCCCCACGTGGTGTCACACTACGCCACATGATGTCCAAAGGGGCACAAGCCCCACTTGCGGGTTCCCCATGTTTTTGCACATTGTGTGGGATCCCCCACGTGTTTGCACATCGTGTGAAATTCCCCATGTTGTTGCAGATTGTGTGATATTCCCCATGTTGTTGCACATTGTGTGATATTCCCCATGTTGTTGCACATGTTGTGAAACAGGCTTTAGCTGTGGGCAATTTGGAGAACACTGTCCTATGTTGCATGTTGTTGTAGCCCGTGGGAATCTGCGTGCACCGCGGGGCTTGTATGTGTGATCTGGACGTAATCATAGCACTGCTGCTGGGCTGTATATTCTTCTGGATTCCCGGAGCCATCTATGCCATCTATGTCATCGGCTGGAAATGAAAAAAACTATCATCATAGCAATACATAATTTGGGACAAAAATTGTGTGTGGTCGCCTTCAGAAAGTATTCTACAGTCTGAGAGCTGAATTTTTCTCGCTTCCTTATTAATTTGAAATTGATGCAGGACAAAACCGATTTTACAAAAACTAAAATTGTAAATTATAGGATACGGATAGGATATACGCGCATGCTTTTCAAAATGTATTCATGTCTTTTAAATATAGTGATTCGAGGTTTTGATAATTGAAAAAATGAAGGTTTAAATTTAAAAACCTTGAGAAAGGATGCTTTAATTTATAAAATACATTCATGGTGTACGTGTAACTGTGTCTTTTTTGCAATGCAACACAATGAATATTGTATGTTTGTAAAGTGTAAATATTTTTTTACATGTTGTAGATTTTATATACTAAACGATGTGATAATCCTCTTTTTATCAAACGTCCTCGCATAAAAAAATGCAGAGTAAAGATTATATTTATTAACATCGGCGTTTTGTTGCCATAACGAACTCGAATTTATTTTTTCAAAAAACGTAATTGCTTGTTTTTAAAATATTGTCAAACTTATATAGTATTGTCAAGAAAGGGAGGGGGGATTCTTACCGAAAGAAAGACAGCATCATCATCAGAATGACCCAGGGGGGATTCGAACCACCCATCTCTGGATCTGCAGACCAGCGCTCTACCGTTGAGCTACTGGGCCGACAATGAGCTGTCGTAAATCCCTTTAAGTACTGTAGGGGGCCTATCTTACTTCACATCCCTCCCCTTCTAGTAAACTTCGGCCCGAAGTTTCCCTGGGCTGTGCACCGCTACTACAAGCTATGGGCAGCCCGGAGTGGGGGAGTGCCGCCGGGAGCCGTCCCTATCATTCTCTATAAGGCCAGTGTCGCGAGGTCGCTCCCTAACCTCATCATCAGCGAACACTGCCAGGGACTGATAAGCTCACACTCCTAGCCGGGACAAGGAGCGGCTCCACTGCTAAGCTACAACCGGCTATCTCATTCCTCCATATACTCACCACCACTCTGCCCATGCCCATTCGCAGTCTAATGGGGTGCGACTAGTCACCCAACAGCCCAACGCTACCTCACTCAGACCACGACCAGGGGATTCGGAGTTCGGCATGGAAGCCTCGTATGTTGCAGCCTCTAAAATGATACATTCCTTAGTGCTTTAATCTCAAATAGTGCTTTAATTCAAATTATGTTATAATGTTTTATATTTTAAAGTAGATACAAATTCACAAATTCAAAATTATATCAAATCCTAAAATCACATACGGATAATAGACGGAGATTATGAATTCACGGAACGAGAACTACTAGACTTAACTTAATCTAACCTAAAATTTGTATCTTACTTACAATAGTCATATAGTCTTTTAGTTTTACTAGTCTTTGCATTAACTTGTGATGTGTAGTTTTATACTAATGCGTGTGTTTAGACGTTGAATTGTTGTATGAATGTAGTTTTAATAGATGTACGTATGTGTTATGATGCATGTATGTTATAGATGAATGTATGTAATGTCATGTATCGTAACCCCAAAAATAAGACAAAGATATTTTGCCACTACGAAAATTACACCTTATCACTTTATCTCATAAGAGTAAGGAGGAGTATATATACTACAGAAAGTCAGTACCATCTTTATATACCTATATTTAGCCCGGATAAACCAGGTACGATTTTCGGGACTGGGATTTGTACGAGTCATTTATATGGCACTTTACACCAGGACCCATTTGGGACTATGACGGGCTACGAACAAGCGGTATTACCGCTACCCCCCCCTCCTATAATATCCGATACTAACTCCTCCTGGCTCCTAGAACTGGTAACTATAGAGTGGCATTATTTCAGCCTACTTTACGATACCTGTACTATGTAGCTGTCCTTACCAATATATGTAACAGTGGCGTATATATATACGAAATATATTTCCCAATTTTTCACTTACCTCAAAATTAACTCCCTCGGGACTAAAATCTTGAAACAAATTTGGGGTCCAAATTTCGGGAGAGGGAGGGATGTCAAGAATGACGAAGTACACATAACTCAAGTTGCATCACCAAGTGCAACACACTCAATCTAATCTTAGTGTACTCTTCCGTGTGAGTCCCTCGGCATCTGTAGCTAATTTTCCTCGATACGATCAGACCAGTTGGTCTGCATCTTTCTGTCGGGTGGGTAGGCTGCGTCCCATTGTGTTCCTCATACTGTCCCTACTGTGTATCTCTGCATCAATGCCCTGTCCCTGTGTATGTCTTTACCAGTAAACCGTATTCATTATTCCGTTGCGCTTTGTCTCCACTTGCCCTAACTCGTAGTCAGGTAGGCGACTGATCACCTCTTTGCTCGGACCTGTTTAAGCAAACCGCTTAACTTCATCCTGGCAGCCTCGCCATGTCAAGAAAGGGAGGGGGGACTCTTACCGAAAGAACGACAGCATCATCATCAGAATGACCCAGGGGGGATTCGAACCACCCATCTCTGGATCTGCAGACCAGCGCTCTACCGTTGAGCTACTGGGCCGACAATGAGCTGTCGTAAATCCCTTTAAGTACTGTAGGGGGCCTATCTTACTTCACAGTATATACATACATTAGCAACTAAAATTTCAAGTAAACAGAGATATGCTACTTATTAAGTACTTAATAAAAGAATCTCCGTTTGATAAATTTCTGCTGAGTACTGACTTGTTGTTGATGTAAAAATGTTCATTTCTTGTGATAAAAAGCAAAATAAACTTTTGGGTCTGTTTGCGAATTGCTTTGTACATAGTACACTACATACATAGGTAAGTTTCAGGTCGCTATTTAGTGTTTATAGCTTTCACAAATCTGTAAAAATTCATTTGCATAAGGCGTAGGTAGCAGCACGTATACGTTGTAGCACGATCAAGCGTGCTCTTAAAGCCCGGTTCATACTCGTCCTTAAGGACTGTCCTTGTCCCTAAGAAATGTCCCTGTCCCTATGCAGGTTTGATTCATACTTTTCTGGTGTCCTTTTCCTTTTCCCTGTCCGTAAGCTGCGATTGATTCATACTTGTCCCTAAGCAGCTTAGGGAATGTCCTTAAGCAGCCATAAGGACTGTCCCTATGTCCCTAAGCAATGTTGAGCAATGTTCAATTTTTGTTCCTTCTAGAGAAGGAACTATTGTTTTGAAACCAACTCTGCTCTGTGTAAAAGTAGCAGCCACATGTTGTTATGTGCATATGATTAACACGTAAAGTCAGTATGGGAGCTGACTGCTCTTTTTTTGAAAACAGCGTTTTTCACAATTTTAAATGAAACAATTATAAACAACACTTTTTCAGAGGTCTTAATTTGTAATTTTGATTGAGTTTTGTTATTTAAATTTTTTTGCGCATGCTGATGTTTCAGACAAAATAAACATGCAATTCACGTGACTGTCTAGACAATTTATCTGTTTACCAGTTTCAAACTTCTATTTTCATAATAAAATGTGGCATAACCTCTAGTACTTCTGTTAGCCAAAAGCAAAGTTAATGTAGTTTTATTTTTATTAATAAATATAAATATTTATTGCGCTCTCATATCAGTCATGGTTTTTTTCCAGAGCAGTAGCAATTAAACATGTGTAGAAATTGAAGAAGCGTGGCCGAGTGGTCAAAGGCGCTACTTCAAGATTAGTGTATTATTTTACTGCATGGGTTCGACCCAACAGTTGTGTTTGTCCAAACTCCAAAGATAGTTAATATCTGCAGAAATAATTTTGAACTAAAATTTTTGTCATTAACGTGCACTAAGTGCTGAAATCAAAAGTAGAAAAAAAAATTAAAAGTATCAAAAGTAAACTGACAAATATGGAGTTTGCACTCAACAAAGGAACCTTGCCCCTTTTGGGGCCTGCTTGTTTCCCTGTCCCTAAGCAACTCGGCCAATCAAAATACGGCAGTTACTACGTATGACACGAAGAACAGCCAATCACGGACGAACTCGACTATTAGCAAGAGTACATAATAGCGTCTCACTCTATATAGAAGAAGAGTGAGACACTTTCCAGCCTGCCTGTGTTCCAGCACAGGCAGATGCGCTGGTCGTTTTCAGGCTACATATTGACATTCTATGCAACATGTGACTGGCCAATCAGAAGCGAGCTTCTATTCTCTGATTGGCAGACGCCTGTGCACGTGCTCCAATCATAAAACGGGATAGGGATAAAGGTTAATAACTCATTATTTATTCATAGTCTGCATGTAAAAACATTAAAAAAGGTTTGCAAATACTTTTGGGGATATTTTGGCAAACTTTCAGCGAAATTGATTGAGAAACTTTGAAGAAATTCAGAAAAGTTTATATCTCAAAAGTTTCTCAATCAATTTCGCTGAAAGTTTGCCAAAATATCCTTAAAGGTATTTGCAAACCCTTTTGAATGGTTTTGCAAGCAGACTATGAATAAATAATGAGTTATTAAGCTTTTATCCCTATCTTAATGCTTATAAATGCATCAGCGATTATATACTAAAGTGTGTTACGCATGGAATCTACGCGCTGATTGGTCAGTCACATGTTGCATAGAATGTCAACATGTAGCCTGAAAACGACCAGCGCATCTGCCTGTGCTAAAACACAGGCAGGCTGGAGAGTGTCTCACTCTTCTTCTATATAGAGTGAGAAGCTATTATGTACTCTTGCTATTAGTAAAAGAATGTCGTGGGCTTGTGTTGCGGTAATTATTCCATCGTTATTTTTGGGTTATTTAACACATTTTTGCGTGAAAAATACTTGGTTTTCAATTTTTATACCAAGCTGAAATATACTAAACGTTTATAAAGATGTTTTAGCGCTCAAATTTACATGACCTGGGGCCGGTTTCATAAAACTACAATCCTACAATTGTAGCAAGCGTGAGACAGCAGGAATAAATTACAATTGTAGCAAAAAGTGGTTTCATAAACCAGCTGTGTATTTTATGTGATGCTACAATTGTGTAATCACAATCCTAGGATTGTTCTTCCACAATCGTAGGATTGTAGTACACAATTGTAAAATTGTTTGCTACAATTCTAGGATTGTAGCAGTCAGTTGTAAAGCAATTACACTCAAATTTGGCAACAAATCTGCGCAACATTTATTTCATATCTAAAAAGTTATTAAATAAACTTATTCAAACAGAAAAATTGTTAAAAAAGGACGCACAACACTAGTTTTTAACTAAATACTTGAATACAAAAGCGGTTCCATAAAATTACAATCCTACAATTGTGGACTACAATTGTAAAATTTCAGTTTCACCAAGTCGCCTAGAATTGTGAAAGCCTACAATTGTAGATTCACAACGGTTTCATAAACGCTACAATTGTAGGTGCTCTCAGCATGTATTGATGCGCAACTTTTCAGGCTGCTACAATCCTAGGATTGTGGCTACAATTGTTGGTTTCATAAACAGAATTGTAGATTTTTATGCTGACTAGAATTGTAAAATTGTGCTACAATTTTCACAATTCTAATTAGCAGCCCACGTTTTGCTTTTCAATTTTTCCGTTTGGCACCGTTTTATTATTTTGCAATCACGATATCTGTTTCGTTCTATTTGATTGCTTGCCAATTTATATTGACATTCTTTACGCTTCATGTTTATTTTTTAATAATGATTCACTTATACCTAAACTTCATTAAAAGCTCATCATAATTGAAATAATTTTAAATTTTTTTGTCCCTATTTGTAAAAAATTTGTAATTGTACAGTTGAAAAATTTTCATTATATGAAGGGAAAATTTCTCTGACCAAAATTTTAATGCTATTTAACAAGTGTTCTGTGGCTCAGCGAGTTGAAATTCAATTTTAATAATAAACACGGGTCACTCGTAACTTCGTAGTTCGTACCTATTGTACCTATGGGTTTGGTTGGGTATGGGTAGAAACATTAGAAGCACGGGTTACCCGCACGTATCCATTGCAAACTGCGAAGTCACGAAAAAATTTTGACCCTTGAAATCTGAAAAATCGCCAAACTTTTTAGTTTTACGGAAGTTGAATAATAGTTTCAGTTTAGTTTCAACAGTGAATTAGCAGTCTTAATAATGAAAGTTTTAACAAAAAATAGTTGCACGTGCACCAATCTTGAGAAAATGAAACTTGGGATTCCGTTACATAAAAAATAGATTTATACTATCAAGAGTACAGCAAATAGTCGCAGAAGTCATGCTACTAAAAAGGTACTTAGTTTTAGCAGATATAAAACTGAGTTTGTCGAATTAAAAAGCTCAAATTTGCTCATACACAATGGAATTTTTAACACCCCAACCCCAAATATGTTGTGTGAATTGGACCAATTTCTTTGTAGGATTAAAGCAAAGAAGTTTAGGTATGGGTTTGAACTAAGATAAAGTACCTGATTTACTTTAACTAGTTTTGTTTGTTTAGTCCGATGTCATTCCATTCCTAAACCTTGGACTAAAAGAAGTCCATTCCGTTTAGTTATGTAAAAAATGTGCCTTTCAGATAGTAAAAAAACAGTATATATGGAATATAAATTACAAAATACGTGCATATTTCAGTATAGAAACATTATAAAATTGGTTATCAAAAAAATTGTAGAAAAACAGCAAAAAATACTCTAAAAATACAATTAAAACAGTAATTGTTAAAAATAACAACAACAAAAATTAACAACTGTACGAAAAAATTATATGCGCACTATATAAGCGCATAGAAGTTCATCCCTGCGGAATGCAACTAATATGCAAAAACGCTGAAAGTGTCCACAATTGTAGAATTGTAGCCTACAACTGTAAGAGTCAGCGTAGAATTGTAGGATTGTAACGAACAACGCTAGAATTGTGTGATAAAATCCTACAATTGTAAATTCACAATTGTAGGATTGTAAAATTTTCACAATTGTTTTATGAAACCGCATTTGGCTACAATTGTAGTTTGTCGCTACAATTGTAGACATGCTACAAGCCTAGGATTGTAGAATTCTAAATTGAATGAATTCAACTGCTGAAATAGAACGTAATTCTACAATTCTAGACAAACATCACGTGTCACATTTGTAAGTTTATGAAACCAACAATTGTGATCTACAATCCTAGGATTGTAGTGAACATTTCATGCATGCAGCAGGCGAAGGGAAGGCTACAATTGTGATGTGCAGTTGTAGGATTGTAAGCGTAAAATTGTGAAGTTTCACAATTGTGGCTAGCTCGATGAAACCAATTTCACTGCATTTTCACAATTCTAGGCTACAATTGTAGGATTGTAGTTTTATGAAACCGGCCCCTGGTAGTCGAGTGCTTGAGATTTTTGCTCCTCAAACAGAGTATATCCATATCAGAGTTCGAATCCCATATTCGAAATTTTGTATTTTCTTTTTTTCCAGCCTACAAATAGGTTTGATAACTTTTTCAAGGCACTTTAAACAAAACGCATTTTATCCAATGACATTTGAGCATTAGTTCAAGTGAGAAAAACTATTCCCTTGTCCTCAAGGAGTATGAATCAATCACCTCTAAGGACAGGGACAAAGACATTCCTTATAGACCTTAGGGACATTTCTTCAGGACAGGGACAAAGCATGAGGACACAGGGACAAGGACACCTAGGGACAGGGACAAGGACAACCCTTAAGAACAGGCAGGGACAACGCTTAGGGACGAGTATGAACCAGGCTTAAGGTGGCGCTCCGAATAACTTCCATAACTGTATGATCTTATAAGTCGACGTACAGTACAGCTCAAAATTCACATCATATGGTTCCGGAGTCAGCGTCACTAACTTCATTTTGCAGTCAGTGACTGCAGTCAACCTATTGACGTCACAGGCACCAATGTTATTTCCAGTAGTTTTGATTTTCATTAACTGACTCCGGAGTCGTAGTGATGACTAATGTGATGCTGATTCCGAAGTCACTGACTCTGACTTCGGAGTCAGTTAATGAAAATCAAAACTACCGGAAGTAACATTGAACCTGTGACGTCAATAGGTTGACTGCAGTCACTGACTGCAAAATTAAGTCAGTGACGCTGACTCCGGAATCATACGATGTTAATTTTGAGCTGTACTGTAGGTTCTAGCTAGAATGAATTTCGTTTAAATATATTGAAGCCTGTCACAAAGCTCTGTTTCTGAGTAAGTTTCACGTGCCTGCTGCCTCGTTCTGATTTTTTATCACCGATTAAAAATTTCTATTTTCGTTAAGGGGGTAGTGTCGCGAAAGCAGTCAATTTTGCGCGACTGTAAAACTTGTTCAGTAAAATGTCAGAAATTGTTCTTTCTATATTTTAAAAATCTACCAAAAGGCAAATTATTTTGCCAAGTTTCAGCAAAATTGGTGCAGCATATAGTTTGCAATAATGTCTCAAAGTCGGAAAAATGACGAAAAAAAACCTATTCACATTCCATTTTTTAGTCACATTTATCAATTTTTCTGTTTAGTTTTTTTACACACACTAATAGCACATATGTTGTAGTTTATGCACACAAAATTTAGTGCAGATTACTGTAGCGGCTGTGGAGTAATACTAGTTTGAACTGTGAAGGTGTACTTAAACTGTAAAATAGTAGCAGCAATAATGATAAATTGTAGAAAATCTAGACGCTTATTTTCAAATCAGAAGAAAAACGAACCTTCAATTTTCTTTTTTCTTATTTGTCGCAAAAAATTGTGCGTCCACACATTATGTGTACTTTACAAGCTGGCCAATCTGATATCTGGCTTGATTTTTCGAACTTTTATGTCCCTATTGTGTGATGTCTGGCTTACAAATGACGATTGGTCCAAGATATTTGTCAATATTGATAGTGTGATGTCTGGCAGTAATTATTTGATACCATACAGCGTTGGACTAGCTTCTCATTGCATGTACTACTTCAAAACAAAAAGTTCTATTTTCACAGCCTATGAGCAAAACTGCTTTCGCGACACTACCCCCTTAAATGCGCATAATTTTTCAAACGGCATAACTGAGCGAAACTTTGTTCAAATTTTAGGATCAATAGCTTAAACTGTAGGTAATTATGTTGCCGAGGTGTATCTTTTCTTATAATTTTAATCCAATTGTTTTGGCTCAAAATACACTAGTTCTTCTAAAAT
Organism: Trissonchulus sp. WLG1_4; assembly: GCA_030248245.1. Classification (NCBI taxonomy): domain Eukaryota; kingdom Metazoa; phylum Nematoda; class Enoplea; order Enoplida; family Ironidae; genus Trissonchulus; species Trissonchulus sp. WLG1_4. The sequence goes on along the minus strand of JASANF010020779.1, from coordinate 12,193 downwards.
TGGTCAACTTGAAATCGTTGCAGAATTTCACCAAAAACGGAAATCAACATTTTCGAAGAAGGTACACCTGAATCTACTTATTTTCTAACTGTAAGTCAAATTTCACAATGAAAAAACGACATGGAGGAGAGCTATCACGATTCAAAAAAGGCTATTGCCAATCAGAAAAATCTGAGGTTTGAACACACAAACGACAGTGTCAAAAAATAGAGCGTATTTTTTAATGCAAATAACCACTGAGAAAAGTTGGAGAAGCCAAAAAGTAGCTAACGAAAAATTAGGTTGAAAAATAGTGCATTTTTGTCAATATCGCTCAACGTAATTTGAAAATTTTTTTACAAATGTTTGCCTACACAAACGACTTTTTAAACCGTTGCAGTCACCTATTATCTGCGGAAAACCGTTATCAAAAGTAACAAAAGCCATATACAATTTTTCGGAAAATCGATTTGAAGATTTTGCCATATCAAAATTCAGGTCAAAAAATTAATTTCAAGAAAACTACATGTTATGTATATCAAACGAAAGCTAATTCACTGCTGAGCAACCTTTCTTCAAGAACAAAGACCTGAAAACGTGACTGAAAACTTTTACTGCCCAAAGTCAGTTATTCGGAGCGCCACCTTAAGGCCTATTCATGCTCCATGGCGCATTGCATGGCGTACGCAATGGCGCACGCCATGGAGCATGAGCTGGCGCAAGAGCGGGCCCACGAGCTGGCGCATGGAGCATATTTTCGTACTGCCTGCTGCATTATTTCACACAATGCAGTAGGTAAGTGTGCGTGTGCGCCCGCTCATGCGCCCGCTCATGCTTCCTCGTGTGAATAGGCCTTTATGTATTTGTTTGTACGCACGCTGTGCGAGGGAAATGCAGAGTGTGTGCGTTTGGGCGCGTGATACGAATGCGCCGAATGCGCGGTGCCATGCACGAGCATTTTTATGCACGCGCGCATTTAAAAAGTTTATTCTACAAAAAGTTTCTACAGTAAGTCCAGAAAACTTGAAAAAAGTCAGAGCTGGTGGGAGTCAAACCCACGTACTTCTGATTACTAGTCAGACGCCTTAACCAGTATGCCACAGCTTCATCGTATGGAACTATCCAGATCGTATGGAACTATCCACATCCTATGTACCTACTCTTGTTGATACGCATGTGTGAAACCATGTGTGCACTGTGCAGGTGCACTCCTGCACTTGAAGTTTCACAGAAATATGCGTATAAATCACTTATAGCACGCCAACCAGTGGCATAACCCATTTCGTGTACTGCAAAAATGCAAAGACGACACATGTTCTGTCGACGTTTGTTATCGACATGTGCTGTATGCCGTGGCTTGTTACTTGTCAGTAAATTGAGTGGAGTCGACAGTACGTTATAACAGTGAGGAATAAAGCGAGCTTCAAATCAAAATTTTATATAAACTTTATCGTTGGTTTGTTTGAGAACGTGAGGTTATGATGACTGTACGAAAACTTTTGCAGTGTTTTCACAAATCATCGAATCAATTTTAAAATTTTAAATTTAATTTTAACTAATTGCATTTATGCAGAATTTAGACTTTATTTCTGCTCGCACTCGATTAATTAGGTATTATATATTCAGTTTTCATGACATGTAACTGTATTTCTACAAATTTTTATGAAAAAATGAACTTGTTTGGTTACTGTCTCAAAATAAATACATGGCAGCAATCGCTTCTGTTCAGCAAAAGCAACTGATGCTTTTGACTCTTTCTGACTTGTGTTACCTAACCAACAGTCTTGATTAATTCGAGTCAGTTGAAGCCTGTGAAGGAATGTAAGTAGCACCAGTCACTTCAGACCTCATAACAGGCCCAGGCTAGCTATATCTATTATCGACCTATTGTCGATAATCTGGTAGCCCCCTTCTGATGGCAATCAATCAAAAAAGAGAACAACGACTTACGATCTGAGAACTGGTCAGCGTCAGTGTCTGAGCTTGACTCCTCTCTGTCTCTGCAAACTCGCTTGGCTGTATCCTGGTTGGTCTCTGCAGCTTCCAGTGCTTGAATCTGTTCCAAAACTGTTGGTTCCGACTCGCAATTATTAGGTTCTGGGACGCGGTCGGGATTGGACTGAGTTTCCAAGATCTGAGAAATCACATCGGCCAGTGGCCGCTTTTTAGGCAAAGACTTGCCTCTCATCATATGCAATAAAACAACACTAAGTTACTGCGCTCAAATGTGCGCACACAAACTGCGCTGCAAACGCCTGAATGCAATTTCCCCGAACTGCCTGCCTGACTGAAAACTAATTTGCATATTTGTGCAAATATGCAAATTAACTACGAATCACCTGACCAGATAAACACCGAATACCGGCCCAGTTATTGAGCTACGTATGTACGTAGTGTTCAGCAAGACCTAGATTGGCAGCAGTCCCGGATTTTTTGCTGCTGCTCATAAAGGCCTTCCTTGGCTTCTGGCACGATTCCCCTGGGCATTAAACCCAGTCCAGCAGACGCCGACACAAACTGGTCCTGTTTTTATGAAAGTAAATGAAGGTTTTTTCCATTTTTAAGTACTGACATTCTAGAATGTTGCTATTTTGGAAAAAAAATTGACGCAGTCCGAGTAGTAGTTTTTTTTAAAGAACTATTAGAAAATGAATATAAATATTTAAATATATATAGTATACACATAAAAACAAATAAATCTCTGAGTCATGTTTTGCATTCGGGAAGCCTTGACACTTGCGTCAGGAATTACAGTCGGTTTCAAACGAAAATGCCTCTTCAGTCTTGGAGTCATAATTTTAATGTCAGAAGCGTCAGATGACATCATCATAATGTCACTAACGCCAATTGGAATTCAATAAAATTTAGATACAAACGTAGACAAGGAGGGATCGGTATCGAAAGATGAAAACGACTGACTCATCTGGCATTTTCATTTGAAATGGACTGCATTGGGCTTCTATTTATATTTCAGGTCATAGGTCAATCAGTCTTTGTGCTATTTCAGTATCAGCTGTGCTACCTCTGCCGCCCTTGCTTCTGAAATGGGACAACTAAACGGACGCGAAGTCAGCTGCGGCGCGATTTGCTGCGCTATTCTGCTGCCAGTATGTTCTTTGCATCTTCTAGATTACATTGCATTCAGATTATTGTACAATCTGAGGCGACAGCGCAGAAAAGACGGTAGTGGCTGGTTTACGGTGTTTGATTGGTTTTAAATATTATACAGTTTTATACTAACAACCAATACACTTTTTTTTTGTCACGCCCAGAAGGTGTTCGAGCACAGGGTGGTGCACAGATTCACCTCTTCCTTGTGTTGAAGTTATACCAGGCTGCGAGTAGTAACTCCAAAACAAGAGTATTCCTAAGCTACTTAAGGGGGGAAGATCAGAATTACCGTGTCCCAGATTAATATTTAAATTTAATATTTTATTTGGTTATGAGGTAGTTGTGAAGCAGTTGTAGTAGGAGCTCTACAGCCTCGCAAGGTGTGGTTGGCCAGTGCTTTCTTGACGTCAAACCATTAAGATCACGTCATGCGTTTAGTTGTAGTAGTAGCAGTTGATGTCATAGTGGCAGGAGGTGTATCAACAGCAGTCCTATTAGTTGCTGCGATCCCGGGGTTTCTGGCTGGCGACCTGGCGTGGAGTCGCCGTTTACATCAAACACGACTATAATATGATCCAAGGCTAAGGCTACATACCAGCCTCCAAATCCGCTTCCAGATTCTCTTTCGTCTTAGTCCGTTTGTCTCCCTCGGTGGTCTGTTTGCTCAGAGTTGTAAACTGGGCTAAGTTTTTGAGGCAGCAAGACCAGCAAGAGCTCAATCCTTAAATCTCAACATCCTGATCTTTTTCAAAACTTTTGTTTTCTTTCTTTGTTGATCACACCTTTGTACGTCCTAGTGGTTGCACTGATTGTATGGTTGTAGGGGTACATAGTTGATGCAGTTGTGAAAATACAATAGTATTAGTGAGAGCAATAGTAGTACAAGTAGTAGCTGAAGTAGTACTATTAGTGGCTGTAGTAGTAGTAGTCGTCGTCGTTGTACATAGCTTCAGCAACAGCAGTGCCAGCAGTAGCTGTAGTTGTAGCAGTTGTCGTCGTGTACTATCTCCAGCAGCTGCAGTAGTATCACCAGTAATAGCTGTAGTAGAGGCAGTAGTTGTCGTACATGGTTCCAACAGCAGCAGTAGTAGTAGTACCAGTTGTGCATGTGGTAGTAGTAGTAGTAGTAGTAGTAGTAGTCGTAGCTGCAGCAGCAGCAGTAGCAGCAGTAGTGGTAGTCGTAGCCGCCGTCGGAGTGGCTGTAGCAGCAGCAGTAGTAGTACCAGTTGTGACTGAGGTTGTAGTAGCAGTAGTCGTGGCTGTAGCAGCAGCAGTAGTAGTACCAGTTGTGACTGAGGTTGTAGTAGCAGTAGTCGTAGTTGTGGCAGCAGCAACAGTCGTAGCTCCAGCAGCAGCATTACTAGCAGATGGTCGTCTGTCGTAGTAGTAGGAGTCGTAGCTTCAGCAGCAGGCATTTTAAAAAATTCTCCTGAATGGTTACAAGAATAAAAAAAAGGGTCATAGTGGTAACGGCAATTTTTAAAATTTTTGTTTACATCGTTCTATTCAGTATGTATCCCTCCACAATATTACAAACTGTAATATACATAGCTAATTGGCCTATTTTTAATGAAAGCTCTATCTATCTATTGCCATGGCTTTCAAGTCGTAATACGTATTTTCTGTTGATGATTTGCATGAGCACTTGATCGGCCTGTCAATTTCAACGCTGTCAGTGAGTCTTTGACAGCCAAGAGGGCTCCCAAAATGTGTTGAATAAAAATAGGACGTGGTAAAAACTTGCAATTTCGACTAAATTTCAATTTAGCTTAATGTTGCAGCTTTAACCCTTAATGGCGGCAAAATTTAACCGCTCCACAGGCTACTGGCCCATGATAAGCGTAGGCCCAGTAGTGACTCGCAGCACCAAGCATACTTTAAGTAATACTTTACCTCTAGGCAAATTTAAAATACTTAAAGTTAAACAATAATCAAATTAAAAACAAGTCTTATTAATTAAAAAACAAACAATAGTTAGAGAATTATTACAAACCGTCAGAAAATAGTAACATACCGGTTTCGCATAAATGTCATAGAAAACTTATTTAAAAAAGTCGCTTGAGACTTTTGCTTGTGATGATGTTGCACTGGCAGCCCAAACTGTAGTTGCATGCCGCTGAAATTTTTGGGAAACAAAACTGCTGGTTTTAACTCATTCCTTTAACTCGCAATCAGTCTACATCAGCGCTAAAAGATATATAGATTGAAGTCACGTATGGAATCCGAAATTGAAATTAACTTTTCATTCGAAAAACAGCTCGGCGTGGCATGGCATGGCATGGCGACCATGGCACACCAAGTTTATACTATTTATTTAGTAGAACTACATATGTACTCTAAAAGTTCGATTAAAGCCCGGTTCATACTTGTCCTTAAGGACACAGGGACAGGGACAAGGACAATTTTCGGTCAGCTACTGTGAACAATTGACGCAAGCGTTTCGGCTAATTTTTTGCATACGATCTGCAAGGGACCCCTGCAGTAATCATGTGAAAAGTTGGCTTATTTGGCCCGGCAGTTTTCTTGGAATCGCTTAAGGACAAAACGATAGGGACAAGGATAAGGACGAGTATGAACCGGGCTTTAGACCTAAAATTTAACTTTGAAAACTTCTTTAACTCAAAAGTGCAAAATTCAACTGGTTTCTAAGTTCTTATTGTGATAGAATTCACACTGTTTCACCTCGTTATTTCCCTAATTATGTAGGTTTATACTCTTTCAGACACCGTCACTGAACAAAAAACAAAGTAACAATTAAAAACGATATAGTGATAAACCTATTTGCCTAATCAATCACAATTCACAACCGGTCCCTTTAGGGTAAAATTACAAAAAATTCCAAACTTAGCCATCATGCAGTAAATTGTCATCCGATCGTACTCGCCAGCCTGTTCAAATCCAGGCATAACTTTTTTCCAATACACTATTTGAAAATGCTTCAAAAGAAACACTGTAATGCGCGCAAGTTTTGCATATTTCAGCCGGTGGGAATCTGCGTGCACCGCGGGGCTTGCGTGTGTGATCTTGACATCGTTATTGCACTTTTGTTGGGTGTCATATTTTTGTGGATTCCAGGAATGATCTATGCAATATACGTGATCGGATGGAAGTGAATCATCCAAAATTCCCGCATTCACTCTTTACTGCCTAACCTTATGCCCAATTGTTGCTTCATTTAATGACACTTACTAGCCATTAGTGAAGAAGAGTGAGACATTATCAGTCTTTAGACTCACTGGCTTATCATGTAATGTAATATGTAAGAACAAAACATTCCATAATCAAAACTAGGCTTGGTATACCAAACACGAAACACACACAAGCTTTTGGTAAAACTAGATAATTGTGACTGTATGTATCTTTCAAAGCCACAAGGAACACATGTGAGGTAGAAACTGTTACACAAACCTACTGACTAACAAAATCTGCAACAAGGTCGGTGTCATGTTTCAAAAATCAATCAATCAAAAAAAATTAACGCTGTGTTTTGAACTTAGAGACTTTTGAGGCATATATGTTCCTGAATTACCGTCAAAAACGCATTTGCCTGCTCTTTTAATGCAGACAGCAGACTGCACAGTGTCCCACATTCTTCTAGCTTATGTGTTATGCATTCATGTATTTCCTACAGTATTGTTGTTGCTAACATATATATGATTATTACGTCATTTTTGGAACAAATTGCTTAGCCTTAGGTGAATTCATTTCGTCACTCTATGGGGTAATCAAAATTTTGATTTATGATTAGGATCTGTTGTATAGGTATATACTTTTGTCAAGAATAATATAGAACAATTTGCTTCGACTATCTTGAAATGTGTCACAGTTCAAATCAGTATAATTTCTAAACAGTTTAGTCGGGCTAACTAGAGTCCTTCCGGTCAGCTAGTGGGTGGTTGGACAGCATGCTTTGTTGTCTGCGATCGTGTTGTGCAGTTTGGTGCCATTTATGATAACGGCTATAAAAAGGTGCACAGCAGAGATATGAAAACGGGTCGTGTCAATTTTTGGGTCGGGTTCGGGTCAGTTTCGGATCCGTAACCCGAAACTTTTTCAGGTTAAAATGACATATTACGTCGGGTAAAACACCAAACGGGTCGGGTCAAGTGTACCGTTATTTTAATAGTGCTCTGGACTTTTAATATTAATATTAATATAAATAGAAGAATCCAAAAATTTTTAATATAAATATTAATATTAATAGAAGCGCGGTTTTATTTTAATTTTAATATTAATATAAATAGCCAGTCAAAATTTTTTTAATATTAATATTAATACAAATAGTGTTTCTGATTTTATTTTTAATATTAATATAAATAGAAGCTTAAAATCTTTTTTTAATATTAATTTTAATATTAATATAAATATGAATTTAATTTTCCCGCTAAGCGTCAATAAAACATAGAAAACACACTTTCCAGTGAGCATACAAGTAAGATTGCATGTTATTGACAAAATGACAGCCTATACGACTGCCGAAGCCGATTCAAGCACTATTAAAAATTCTATTAAAAATAACAGCTATTTTTAATATTAATAGTGCCAAAAACTTTTAATATTAATATTAATATAAATAGTGTATCCAATTTATTTTTAATTTTAATATTAATATAATTAGCCGCCCTAATTGATTTTTAATTAAATATTAATATAAATAGAGCGGCTCAATTTTTTGTAATATTAATATTAATAAAATAATATTAAAACTACTTTTGATGACGACTTTTAATGTTAATATTAATTATTAAAATAACGGTACAAGTGTGACATTATGGACCCGTTTTCATCTTTGGTGCACAGTACATAACTGCTACCGTCTTCTGTATGTATGTTACTGTTATTGCTACTATGCTCGCTGAACGATTAAAGTTACGATTGTTTTAGTTCGTACGACATAAAAATTTGTTTTTAGCGAATGCTGAGATCATGAAACGCAGGTGATTTTGTTACAGGTAATTACAGTAACTCAAATGGTCTAAATTCAACTACATTTTTCTTGCAGAATGACACAAATATGGAAGACCCAAATGTCATTTATTAAATAATTTACAGTACAAAATGAAACTAAGTTGGTATGAAGATAGCATCAGCGTCGTTTGATGCCACTTTGGTTTCATGAAGCTGATGCTGACTCCGGCTTCACTACTTAAAGTACGTATATTGTTGTCTATTGCGCCTTGCCAGTTGAAAAGTAGCCTGCCCTGGCTAAAATGCTCAACAGTTGAACTCGCATTTTTGTCCCTATAAAAGTAAGGAGGGAGCATTTTTAATGCAATTTTTTGTAATTTCAAAAACTAGGGTAATTTCTAAGCTTAACATAAATACGTATGTAAGGCTTCACTTGGGAGAACCTCCCTTACTCTCTATTCACACTCCACTTACCTTTTACACCTTTCATAATATGAACTTACGCTCAAGCTATTTTAACGGGGTACACTCGCTTTGGTGACACTATGCTTTGTCGACAAATTTCAATTGAGTTTAACATTTCTAAGGCCTTCACAATTTCTGCGTTACCTACAGTAAGACTGGTGAGTTTAAAACAAACAGAGCAGACAGACTAGCTTGCGCATTAAATGTGTACTTATGCACGCTCGCAATGATATTGATACATACAACTGGGTTCCAAATTTCAAGAGGGGGTCTTCTCCTGTAAATTTTTAGGGATCCCCTTCCTTGATCGACCGAAAATACGCAAAATTTTTGAAAGGAGTGCCATTTTTACCCACTTTTGACCAAATTTTCGGGTCCCTTCACCAAATGTTGAGGGGTTGTCCGCTCCCGTCCTTCCCCCGGTTACATGTATTGTTAGTTCACTGACAAAGAATTAATACCCAACTATGAGTGAATTAGGTCTGACTACCTTTTGTAGATTACTGTGAGAAACGTTTATGACCTTTGCAAATATTAAACTGTCAATTTGTCGCCAATGCGAAGTGTTGCCAATGCGAAGTGTCGACAATGCGAAAGTCGACAATGCGCACGTTCACCATTTTAACATTATGTACGTACTAGTCATTTCTCTTGTGTGTGTACGCTCAGTTTACTGCAATGTAACAAGCAGGCTCCAAAAGGTGGCAAGGTTCCTTCGCTGAGTGAAAATTCTGCTTATTTTACCCTAAAAGATTTCAGCTTCGCTTTTACTTGTGTGTATTTCCATGCATAGAATGCACTAATACCTGTGTACTTTTGATTTTTACATTCAGAGCTTTTGTGTTGAAATCACACTATAAATTTAACAATTTTCTCAAAAAATCAAGCAATAGTTGCTGGAACTGCTCGTGACGTGATTACAGCACGCAGTCGCATATTTGACTAAGAAACAAAACAAAATTGTCAAAACAGTTTTTGCTGACAAAAGCTACTAAATTTTTTGCAAAAAAGCATATGGGGGTCGAACCTTCGAAGTAGGATAGCAACAACTTCTGGAGTAGCGCTTTTGACCACTCGACTACGCTACTTCGATGCCTATCGTTGTTTGGACATGACTATGGAGAAAAAGTTATGAGTACAGACATAGTCTAGACAATCACGTAATTAGCATGTGTATCTAGTCTAAAAAATTAAAAATACGAACTTTTAAATCACAGAATTTTAGCAAAATGACAACTCAATACGTACAAAAAAAGTGTTATTGAGCATTATGTCATTAGAAATTGAAGCCTTCTAAAAAAAGAGCAGTCAGTTCCCATACTGACTTTACGTGTTAATCATATGCGCCTGTCACCATGTGGCTGCCATAATAACACTGCGCAGAGTTGATTTCAAAACAATAGTTCCTTCTCTAGAAGGAACAAAAAGTAGCCTGCAGGATTATATTCAGTTTATAGTCGGAGTTTAGCCTGGGCGGCTGTGTTTTAATTTGCCCTTCTTGCTACTATACTTACCCGTTTTTCCACCGAAATGGCCTGCGTTTGCTCTCATTAAAAGTGTTCTTTTTACTAGTTTGTTCGTGTCCGTTTTGGGCAGTCTCGGCTCAGAAGCCCTGCCACACCCGTGTTTATTAGTGTATATCGGCAGTATCGGCCTAGAGTGCCCTGCCATCTCTGCTTTCCGTATGCGCCGTATCCTGCCGAACCGCTGCTCGCTACCCCTTGCATATTCGGGAGGCCTTCTCAGGCTTTAGCAGGCGGTATATTCTGTGTGCTGCGCCTACTGCGCCTTGCCTCGTAGATTAGGTAAGCCCCTTTTCCGTCGGTGTCCGGCAACCCCGGCCCGTACGGAAGACCCCGTTCATCATACCTGGAAGCCCCGCTGGCGGTTTGGTTAAGGCTAAGGGCGAACGATGACTCTCCCCTGAAGCTGGGACCTACCGTTCCCGCCTGGGCCATTAGTAGGAGCGGCAACGAGTCGCCTTACACATAGTTTATTTAATTTTATTTGTTTGCGCTGTTTAGAAATAGTGACTATTTGTTTGAACGTGAGCATTAGTGGGCTCCCTCTGCTTACGTAAAGTCACTCTTGAAAAATTTTATTTGAAAGTCATGACCAGGACAAGCTATTTTTTAAGTGAATACGTACGGTACATAGTGAACCCGGCGTCAGCATCAGCTTCTTGAAGCCAAAGTGGCATCAAACGACGCTGATGCTGGCTTCATACCAACTAGGTTTCGATTTGTACTGTAAATTGATTCTGGATTGACCCATTAAATCATGGCCAGTATCAAAACATACCTACAATATTTACAGTCAACAGAACTATTGGACATTAGTGGTAGGTCGTAGGTACATAATATAAAATTGAAAATACTAAATATGTGCCATCTCATCTTAATATGAATTTATCGAGCTTCTACTAAAATTAAACTAATTAAACAAAACATTAGGCAATTTTCAAATTTGCTTTTAGTTTGTCTAAACATTTCCGTAGTGGGGATTAAATAGGATGAGCATAGAAGAGATGAAGGCTAGAATGTCATATTTAGTACATACTACAGTATCATCCATCATGTGACTATCTATCCAAATGGAAAAATATACAGTCACGGAGTTAAGTTTTGCTTGTTCTTACTTCTTATGAAATGGAGTCATACTCATACACGTCATGCCCCTTTACGTAGCCTAGATCGCCATTTCCAATTAATAACTAGGTACTCTGTACTGCGTTCACCAGGGCCCGATTTATCGAAGCAAAATGTTCGTCATCAGAAATGTTCGTCATCGAAAATGTTCGTCATCGAAAATTTTGGATTGATCGAAACATTTTCGATGACGAACATTTTCGATGACGAACATTTGTCTTTTCAATAATGAACATATATTTTCGATGACGAACATTTGGTTTTTCGATGACGAACATTTGGTTTTTCGATGACGAACATTTTTGATGACGAACATTTGTTTTTCGATGACGAACATTTTTGATGACGAACATTTTCGATGACCAACATTTTCGATGACGAACTTTTGATGACGAACATTTTCGATGACGAACATTTTGTTTCGATAAATCGGGCCCAGGTGTCCACGACAATCGACAATTATGTATGTAATTTTCCGCAGTGCAAATTTTCAGCTTCAACCCGATATCAGAGTCTTGACATTTTTGTTTCCCACCAATGGGATCAGCAGAGTGCCCAATTGTGAGCCTCCCACAGTAATCCTGGGGGCTGCTGATGGATATGTCTATTTAATTCCTGAATTTAACAAGTCCATATTATGTGGGGTTCTGTATGCGAACCCTGTCTAATATTAAAGTTACATGGACGGATCGACCATACCGCAAGACAATGATCGGCGGTGATCTGTTCAAACTCCTACCCCGACTCAAATTACAAAAATTACTGCAATTGGCTCAGTCTCCTTTTGTTTTTTCGGCTCAGATTTCAGGTTTTTCAGTGAACTCGCCAATTTAGTTTGCGGTTGAATGGATATAACCTTTTATGGTGTCAACTGTTTATGAAAACATCCCTAAACTTTTCCCACAGTAGTCACTAGAATTCTCCATGCATCTGTGATGCTTCAATTATATGGCACAACTCGCTTTTAGTTTCTGATGTCATATAAAAAACCTTGGAAGCTTTCACAGTTCGGCCACAGGGTTATTTTATTTACCCAAGGCTTATTTTCAACCCTGGCTGCTCGTTTAACGGCTGTTTTTTGG
>JASANF010020778.1:0-40724 GCA_030248245.1 Trissonchulus sp. WLG1_4 | reverse complement strand
CACGTGTGCGTGCCACTAGGAGACGTGTTCGCGATCTAGAATAGAAGTATATATATAACTTCTATTTCTAAAATTTGTTCGAAAGTGGTTTCACGTATAATTTGTTTTGTTTTAGCATCCTACCCCCTCCGACTAAAGTCAAGGAGGAGACCGACAGAAACCAAAGTGATTGGTGGTTTAAACAGCATGATGTGAGTTTCCTGTTTGTAAATTTCGCCTATTGCGTTAACAACTGTTTTATATATAAGCCAAATTGCCTACACGAAATGAGTGTATATATTCGAAGAATTCCTTATGTGTAAGTTAGGCTTTCCGTACTCAGGATAAATACTGTAAACGGTAAGGGTAAAAAAGCTTAATCCTGTTAACCTAGTGATATTATGCAAATAGTAAGTTTTTTGTGCTTTAAATTTGGTTCAAGTTTGGAATTTTTAGTAGCAATTTTATTTTTCAACCTATATCGTCAGTGTAAATCGATGCTAAATTAATTACTTATTCTAAATTCACAGTCATGGTAACGCTTTTATGGATAGCATAACCTGCAAATTTATGTGTAATTGAAGATGGTGCTCGAAAGAGAGCAAAATATATACTAAACGGGATATATAGAGGGTGAGTTTTTTAATTGCAGAACGTGATGGCAGTCACTTTAAAAGAACCTCCGCCGTATGGAAAAAGAAAAGGCTGGGCACCCAGAACTTTAGAGGTGAGCCTTCGTGTTCTTATTAAAATAGTATAATATTTCATTGAAATTAATTTTATTGAAAATTTAAATGTGCTTTTATCTACTATAGACAGTTGTTATGACGGCTACCCTTGTAACGTTAATGAGCATAATTTTAGAACGCAGTCTTTGAAATATCAGTAAGCGTCTTTGGTAGAAAAAATGAAAATTATAACTAGTTATAGATTACTACTTTCTAGTTTCGTAACCAGTCTCTGAACTCTTGTCCAATCAATTAAGCTTTCAAGTCTCATTGTCAGCTGTGTCATACATGTCTGCACGACTCATAATTCGAAACTAAACTGAATCAAACTGAAATACAAAACAAAATGTGAATGAAAAACTGCTTTGTTGTTTTTTTAGGATTTCGGCGAGGGCGGTGCGTTCCCAGAGATAGCCATGGTGCAATATCCGCTGAACATGGGCAAGGACAAGAAGAAAGGATCGTCCAACACTCTGGCGCTACAGCTAGACGCCACCGGCAAGATTCAATTCGATGCCATCGCGCGACAGGGCGCCTCAGATGATAAAGTATGTATATGAAAATTGAAAAGTTTTTTCAAACTTTTGATTAATTTCACTGTTTAGGTCTATTGCTGATTCCTGAAATTGTTGATTTTTCATTAGAGGAAGTATATAGATCTTATTGTTTCGTCACAATATGTTGTTTTGTCGCTTCAGTTTTTTAACCCTTGACTGACTGTGAATTTCGTTAAAGAAAATAATTGATAATCGATTAACTTTGTATTAATGAATAAAAAAATCATAATTATGAATGAATAAAAAATCATAATCATCATATTATACGTAAATTTGGCACGCATATATAGATGAAGGATAATATCTTAATCAGTGTGTTTCAGATAATCTATACGAAGCTGGAAGATATGAAGGAGAAGGAATTGGCGGAGGACGATGAAGACTTCAGCAAGCGACCAGATGAGGAAGAAGTCAAATCGGTAAGTGACCGTTTGGTTGATCAGGGGGAGCGGAGAGATCGATTATTGATCATATATAAGGTGGGGGGTGAGACATTGATTATTGATCAGATGGAAAATGGAGAGGGGGGCAGGAGATCGATTATTGATTAGATAGATGTTGGGGAGGGGGGTCAGACATCTACTATTTATTAGTTGGAAGTTGTTTGAATGACGGACGAATGCAGAAGATGTATCTTTGTGTTTACTGAAAAGAATTAGGGTTAATCAGAGACCCCCACGTTGCTACTCAGGCTGGTGAGTGGTGACTATCACTAGGATTTTTCAACTAAGCAACGGGATTTCCCAAATGTCACCCTGTTGCTTCAGTCAACTACTGTGATGTCCGTCAAATAATACCTGGGCTTTCTTACTTAGCCTTGTGTGATTGCAGTCAGCTGATTTTGTGTTCTAGACGACAGAGAGGACTCGAGAAGCTCTGGAGAGAATCACGCGTCTAAAGGTCGCCTCAGCCTTGCCCGTTAAACGTGCCGACAAACAGGGCGCTCCGCAGTACATCAGGTTGGGCCAACTTATAACCTGGGTTGCGTTTGATTTCGGCAAATCGTACAGAGTCCTAACTAAAAATTCTGTTAGTTGGTATAAAAAACAACTTTGTATCAAGTCTGTATTCTGTAACAGACAGTCGTTTTGGTTTAGATATTTCTTTATACTGCAGTATATTCTTACATATGCTAACACTTTAAGCGGTAGGGATATACAGTAACTGGATCATGATTTTGACAACAAACATAAGAGCCAGTGAAACGAATGTGACAGACGATAGATAACATAGTGGAAAAAACTCAAGACATTAACTGGACAAATAATGTCGAGGAAGATTCGAACCAGCCATCTATGGATCGGCAATCTAGCGTCCTACTAGCTGAGCAAAGCAGTTAGTCTGAAGCCTGGGCTTTTTTCAGGTACACGCCTTCGCAGCAGGGAGTGGCCTTTAATTCTGGGGCCAGTCAGCGCATCATCCGCATGGTGGAAGTCCAGAAAGACCCCATGGAACCTCCCAAGTTCAAGTTTGTCCAGAGTTCTGATATTTATGTTTGCTAGGATGGTGTACTGCCTTCTAACGGCTGTTTGCATTTCTTAGTGTACAACTATGTTTTCAAAAATGAGTAAAAAAACTGCGTTGAATATAAAAGTTTTGCAAAAATTACATTTTTAGGCAGCACAGCATAGGAAATGTTAGGGTTTTTGTGATTCCAAATCCCCCAGACATCGACACAGTTCTCCTAAAATTTCAGTAATTCAGGAACCAGCCCCCCAACTGAGACACCGTGTGTATGTAAGGTTGGATATGAATAGCTTGTTTTTTGAATGGAGCGTCTGTTTTTTAATTGTAAATGCCAAGTTTAAGTAACTAATTTCGTCATTGTTTACTAATTTCATCATAATTGTTTCATCATAATTTTGTGTGTGTGTTGTAGTATATACTAATTTCAGGATCAATCAGAAGATCCCCCGCGGGCCCCCGTCCCCGCCACCGCCCGTCATGCATTCCCCCACCAGAAAGGTCAGTCAGCCCAGATTAAGTCTGGATTTAGCGGATCAGATTTAAACTTATTTGGTAGATGTAGCGGATTGAATGAAATACAGAAAAAAGTACCGTTTTAATTACTTTTTTAGTGAATACTGGGTTTTTTTGCGCAAAAACGTTCGCAATTGCGAAAAAAAATTGCTGATTGCGAAAAATTTTCAAACCTTTTCGCAAAATTGCGAAAAAATTTTGACGCAGTAGAGGTGAATTCGTAAGGTATATGCGCTGATTTTTGTGGTTTAGTCGGAAAACATTTCCGATACGGTCCCAATTGACCAAATTTGGCCTAAAAATTGAAAATTTCTCCGACATTTTCTGATCCCTTAGGCCCGGGCTAGTGCAATTTTATGGCTTGATGTTTCGAGTGACTGTAAATGGGACACATTTTCTTCCATGTATCATCACACCGACTGCATATTACATTAATAGACAGTATAATAGGGGTCGGAGGTGACATCACTAAGAAACATTTCGAAATGTTAGCATTTTCAGGCCTAACTTAGTCATTGGCCGGGTCTTATGAAATTTCTTTACGGCTGAGCATCGATTTTGAAAATTGTGAAAATTTACACAAAATTCTCAGGACGGCTATTGCGCAAAATTGCGAAAACTTGCCAGCGAAAAAAAACCCCAGAAATAACAGATAGCTAGATAAACGGAACACTATGAAGTTTGGCTGGGATTGAAATAAACCACGTAAATTTAAAGCTAATGTCCTAAAAATCTATTTTGAACGAAAGAGTATATACAGCCAGTGATACATTTGGCTGAATAAGACACCACGTCAGAATTTGCTGGTGTCAGAAAACAAAAGAACCGATAAATTGTAGCCGTATGTTCGTCACACATCTCACCCAAAAAGCATTGTCCTGTACTTGATTTTTCTGTAAAAAATCTGTAGGCAGCAGGTGTAGGCAGCTTGGGGGCCAATTTCTAAAATGAATTAAACGGATTAGATTAAAATTTGTTTGCCTAATAACTTATCTCAATATTGAGGTAGACTGAAAAAATTTTGTGCACAAGCGGGAGGTGCTACAAATAGTTGCTATCGCAAATTTCGTATGAATTGATAAACTATAATATCATAAGTTATTGGCAAAACAAATTTTAATCTAATCCGTTTAATCCATTTTAGGAATTGGCCCTTAGTTATTTTTTAGTTGGTATTAAGGTTTTGTGTTTCAGACGTCAGTGAAGGAACAGCAAGAATGGAAAATACCGCCCTGCATCTCAAACTGGAAGAATTCAAAAGTCAGTTGGCTAGCTCGTAGTTCGTGGCTCTGGTTTTTGCACTGCAAAACTTATTCGGTTGTTGCGCAAGATGAATAATTGTTGTCCTGTGAGTTGGGACTGAGAACTAAAATTGTGCGAAAAGCAACGGCCTTTTTACAGCAGTTTTTCTGTATTGGCTTATATTAACAATCTGTAGACAAGAACAAGCATGGTTTTACTGTAGTAATGCTAAAATGTCAGGTTTTTTGTCTTACCTAGCAGCTCTAGTTTATAAAAAATTATATTTTATAAATAATATTTTGTTTCAGGGTTACACCATTCCGTTGGACAAGCGACTGGCAGCCGACGGTCGTGGCTTACAGAGCAAGGATATCAACGAAAACTTTGCCAAGCTTGCCGAATCACTCTACATTGCGGACAGAAAAGTAGGGAAATAAAATGTGTGCACGAGTTTAGTAACCATGATTTTGCCGTACGCGTGCGTTTATATGCATGAAATTAGGCTGAACTATGCCGTTACTTGAAACCGGTTGAGTTGCGTAAAAATGTTGCCGGTGAATAAGATAGTAGAAATCTGAGACGGTTGTGGTTATACTCTGTGGAGTTTAGCGCAGGGCCGTCGCCCGTCATTATACATCTATGTTGAGTAGAGATTGGGGCGCTCCAAAATACCGACCACTGTGGGTAAAAATTCCAAAATTTCTTTTTTCTACAACATTGGGTATTTTGGATCACATTGGGGGGGGGAATCACTTAAAGGTTGGCGTGAGAGGCGAAATTAACGGAACATGTAAGTTAGGTAGTTTAGGTATGGTGGAACCCTATTTGTGTATGGCTGTCCCCTTCGGATTAATCCCTCCTTTTTCCAAAGGTAGGTCGTGAGCATACATGTAACGGGGTCAACATTTTGGGGGCCGTTATTGCCAAATTTTGGGGTTCCTCCCCCCTAATCGACCAAAAATACCCTATTTTTTGCCAAATTTTGTAAAACCTTCTTATAAAGTGCCATTTTTACTAAATTTTGCCAAGTTTTTTGGACTCTCCTCCTCAGCCCCTCGATTTGTGGGAGTCCCCTCTCCCATCCACCCCTCATACATCCGTGTGTGTGTGTGTGAGTGTGTGTGTTGTGTTTCAGGCCCGTGAAGCTGTGGAGCTGCGAGCCCAGCTGAGCAAGAAACAGGCGCAGAAGGAGAAGGAGGAGAAGGAAGAGAGGATGCGGCGGATGGCCCAGAAGGCCCGGGAGGAGAGGGCCGGCATCAAGGCAGCCGTGGGCGACAAGGGGGGGCCGGAAGGAGATAAGGAAGAACGGGAACGAAATGAGTTCCGCCAGGAGAGGGGACAGGAGCGAAGGAGGGAGCGCAACATGGCCAGAATGGCGCCGGACAAACGGTACACTTGGCTAGGGACTTGCCAATGTAGATTGACGCTAAAGCTCGGTCCTTACTTGTCCTTGTCCTTGTCCCCATCGTTTTGTCCCTGAGCGATTTCAGATAAACTGCATAGCCAAATATGCTAATATTTCTCAGGAAAATGGTTGAGGTCACTTCCAGATCGTACACCAATAAGCAGTTCGAACGCATTTATCATTTTTCACAGCAGCTGAAATTTGTCCTTGTTCTCTATCTCTCTCCCGTGACCTTAAGGACAAGTATGAACCGGTCTTAAGGTGGTAGTTTCGAATTTGCAGCAAATTTTGATCAGCTGTTATTCGATTGTTTTAGAAGCTATTTATAGGCGGTTTTTTTTGTTTTAGAAGCTATTTATAGGCGGTTTTTTTGTATTTTATAGACCCATAATAATTGTATCGTAAGCACATGTATTTGTTTTGTTAACAATTTCGAAATTTCGACAGATTGTCCGAAATACGCTGTGAAATCTCAAATTTTGCAAAGGTTTAAAACCGAAAAAATGTCATTCCAAAACTTTTGGATTAAGCAGACTTAACTTTCAGCGCGATGCGTTTTGTTAGAGTACACGGACTTGACAGTACATGCTAATGTTGAGCGTGTATTTGTTAACTTCGTTCTAGTCTAGTGGCTGTTACGAGGAATAGGTTTGAACTAAAAGCTGCTAACTTCTTAAACTCGTTCAGTCCGATACACTATTTCGAAACTCTTGACTAAAATAAGTCGTCTGTTAATTATTCCGGTAAAGGAATGGGTCCCAAGTTGCCAAATGAACTCATGGGAAGTCTAAGGCTCGAGTCATACTTTCATCCGTATGTCCGTTCCGCCTGCAGAATGACGTCACTAGCAGCCTATTGCAGTGCATCTGCCAGCGCAGGTGACGTCATTATTTCGTCATTTTGTCGGCAGAACGGACAGACGGCTGTAAGTATGAATAGACCCTAAGTGCTTAGTGTTGTGTGTTTTTTCAGGTCTAAAGTGCAGAAGGACCGTGAGCGGGACATCAGCGAAAAGGTGGCGCTGGGTCTGCCCGACACCAAGGCCGGCACCTCCCAGGACGCCCTCTTCGACCAGAGACTCTTCAACACCACAAAGGTCGGACAACACTAGACTGGAATAGATTAGGATTATCTATCAGCCAATGCTCAGAAAGGCGGATTAATTGGATTAGATTAACTACAGGATTACCAATAATTCTTTCTAATAGTCTATAGTATATTGTAGTTGTACCATATTATTTTTGACAGTTATTCCAAATTTGTTGTGTGGCTTAAGTATGAGTCAATTATTAATAGTGTAATGCTGTGAGTTGCAGCCTCAGTATTGCTGTCGCTTTCATGTATTGTTTATTAGCTTGCCTAACTGCTCACTTACACCGCTCTGTGGTGGCGTACAGGTTCTTTCTGAACTGCATATAGCCATACGGCTGACGTCCGAGAACAGACAGACAACTGCTCACTTATAAAGAGAGATGATACCGAAGTGAAGATTAAAGAGTTCTTAAGTAAGGCTGCTTGTTGCATTGTTGTGACAGGTTTTGTTTTGTGTTGCAGGGCCTGGACGCGGGCGGTGGTCTTGAGGACGAGACGTACGCGGTGTACGACAAGCCGTGGCGTTCGGAGGACACCCTGGCCCAGTCCATCTATCGCCCGCGCAACAACAAAGACTCCGACGTCTACGGGGACATTGACAAAATCGTCGGCACCAACAGGTGGTCTACACTGTTTATATAAACTGCCTTTTTGGTGCTTATAAGGGGGAGATGGGTTTCGCTCCCGCATTCCCTCTGGCCTTTTTTCGTTTTGGGGGGCATTCCCTCAATATTCTGGCATTTGGGTCGTGTCCTGTTCCCCCAATTTTGAATAAGGCACCTCCCAATAGCTCAATTTTTAACAAGTTTTTAACGTGTTTTTAATTGTAGCCATATCTCTGTCCCCTGCTGATCCCCTGGCATATGTAATTTCACCTTGAATTATGGCGGTGGCGGTAAAAGTGCCCGAAAAATAATATGTTATGGCTCAAGGCTTCTGAGTTTTATCATGGAAATGTATATTCAACAATCGACATTCAATAATTTATTTTCAGTTTCTTTCCCAAGTCACAGGTCTCTTGAATTGCTTGATAAAATTACGCATTTGCCCATTGCTCTTAACGCTGTTGAGCCCAGGCATTCTATCCGACCAGGTCATGACCCGAAGAGTAAACAATTGACCAAATGCTCTTGTTATTTTACCCCACAGAGTCATCAAGAGCAAGAGATCTATTTATCTGAGTTTGTTTTTTTTTAGATTTGTGCCTGATGTTGGATTTTCGGGGGCGGAGGGGGGCGGGGGTCGTCGGGAGGGCCCGGTGCAGTTCGAGAAACAGGAAGAAGAGGATCCGTTCGGACTGGGCAAGTTTTTGGACGAAGCCAAGCGGGGGGCGCACAAACGACCCGCCCCCTCCGGGTCTTCAAAGGATCGAGCCCCAGACGCGAAAAGAAAAAAATAATACTGAATCTGTTTGGATTCTTATACTAATTGTAATTGTCTCTGCTGATTTTATGGGGCGTATTATTGTGACGGGGTCTTGGGGTTTTTATTTGGGGGGGGGGGGCTGTATTTTGGATGTTTTCATTTTTTTGATATATTTATTTCAAGTATTTACGAATATGTATTTAATAAAAAGAATATTATAAAGTATCTGTATGAAAAATTTTGAAATTGCTGTCACCTGGAATTTCATTGCTGGTGTAAAGTATATGCTTGAGTTTTTGGTTGGGTGAAATCACATTATTATTAAATGCCTTGTAGTTGCAGTGTTGCTCCGTTTTTTAGATGCAGTATAATTTTCGGTTTCTGGCTAGGAGTTAAATTATTGCGGTACTAGTAGCTTGCGCTTTCAGCAAAGTATATACTAATTTTTAACCTGCGTACTAAAGTAGCGGAGACAGACAAATTAGCACAAGGGGACTGTCTCAGATATGAATAATAAAGTTGAGCTATCCCCCTTGTATTTATGTAGGCGTGTGTGTATGTATGTGTTGTGTTATTGTATGTGTGTATGAATGTGTTGTTATGTGTGTATGTATGTGTTGCTGTGTTAATGTATTTGTATGTATGTATGTATAAGTATGTATATTATTTCAGCTTGTGGGTAGATGTCATAGCTTCAGCATCGTATATAGTGCTCTGGTTAGGGTGTGAATTAGTTTTATAACTTAATTTTAATTCAATATTATTGTGAATAATTCGCTGTTTAAGTAATTTTTTGAAAATTTCGAAGTCATGACAGCGATCTTAGATAGTTTGCTCGAAACAAAAAAATTACAGCCCAACAGTAAGAGTAATTTATTTGAAAAACCAAGAATTTTATACAGTATGTGTGCCCTGAATATTTAGCTGTTGGATTCTTATTGTTAATTGTATGTAAAGTATGTATGTATTTATGCTGTCCACTTAGTCTTTATTTTATTTAGATTGTTAAATAAACTTTGTTGAAACTATTCTGTCCGTGTTTGTTAAATAAACTTTGTTGAAACTATTCTGTCCGTGTTACGTGTTATGGCTTATTAAAGATTTTGATAGCAAACTTTGTGGAGAGTAATTTTTGCTGCTATTATTGCTCGTAACAACTACAATTGGTCAGTTGAAGGGGTGCGACTTTGCCAAGGTTTTTATACAAATTTGACTTAGGATTAATTTAGTTGAAAATAGTGAAACGTGAGTCTTGACAGACTTGAGGCACTTAGACAGTAGGCACAAGTCTACTTTTAAGGTTTAAGTCTTAAGGCGCTGACCAGGTATAAGGTACAAGCCCTGTTAAGCTAGGTTAATGCAGGTAAATACTTTCTAATATTTGATGAGGAAGGGGCCTTTTTTCTGGATTAAAATGAATAGGAGGTTTTGTGCTAGCAGACGTCAGGTGACGCGACGGGTTTAGGTCGTGATGTCTAGCATATATAAATTATGCAAATTAGTTAACAGTAACAGGCAGCCTGTCAAGTTCCATCATTCAGTTCTGTGTAATAGTGTGAGTACATTTGCGTTGCGAGTTTCCTTGTCTAACATTTCCTTCATGGTTTACCCTCCCACCCGCCTCAATTAATATTTTAGAAATTCTGAAATACTGCAGATGGCTGCCCTTTTTCACTGGTGTACCGTCCGCCCATCTTGTGAAAATTGTGGTCCTTGCCCTTCTCTCCCTCGCTCCATCGACCATAGCCTCCTATCTATCGTGCCTATCGGGGATCTTTCAGTATTTGGAGCCCGAAATAGGACTGCAAAGACTAGTACTTATCCGTGCATATGCATGTGCCATGTATTTTAGTAGTCTTACACAATCGGGTCTATCAGGGTCATCCCTGGCATCAATATACGCCGCTCTTCGGGTACATTCGTTCACTCAAAATTCGGATCCGTGCGCAAACCGCCACGTGAACATGGTTTTTAAAGGGGTAAAAAGGGTTCTAGCTCGTCCTGCTCGGAAAATTCCTTTTGCGCCGGAAAAGGGATTGTTTATTTTGTGTACTAGCATTTGTCACGTTTATGCGATATGATGAATTAAGGAATCTTCTATACTCGGATGTCGTGCTCTCTGATGATTGTACTTATGTTCAGCTGTGCATAAAAAAAATAAAAAAAAAGAACGACCAGTACCGCGCAGGCAATGTCGTGCTAGTCGCAGCGCTACAAACTCCGTATTGTCCGGTAGCTGTGCTAATGCGCTATATGCTAGTTGCTCAACTGCACGTAGGCGCGCAGTTACCGCTTTTTCAGAATCTAGTCTAGGGGTTCGTCGTCTGGTGCTGCATTGTCCTACGGTGCAGCACGCGCATGCATTCAGCGGGTCACTCAGTCTTGCGCCGGCAGCGTCAGGTACACATAGTTTGAGGTCCGGCGGCGTCACTCGCGCGCATGCTCTCGAGATTTCTTACCTTGCGAGGTAGGTGGCTCACCAAAAGTTCTAAGGACAGGTACATACAAGACAGTCTAGAAGATAGGTTGTCAATTAGCAAGCGTATTTTGTTATAGTTGTGTTTATGTTTATGAAGCTATGTTTGAAGTCATGTTTATGCCATTGTTCGTATGTTTTTGTATTTTGACGGTGGTCGTTTTACATGTATTACGTGAGGTGAGTCTATGATGCTCACACTGCAAGAATTAAAGAGCTGCGCACATACGTCTTCGTTAATGACTCTGCGTAGCAAAAAACAATATTATCGCGATGAAAGAAGCGATAACACGATTTATTTTAATCAGAAAAATAATAGGAAGGGAATGTTGGATCAACCGAGTTAAAATATTTAGATGCTTTATTTTGCAGCCTACTTTCATGAGGTATATATATATATATATTTATATTATATATATATATATATATATATATATATATATATATATATATATATATATATATATATATATATGACACATGAGCCCTCTTAAAGTTTAGTCCGTTTAATCCCTAATACTCTCAGTAATCGGCCGGCTTAATGTAACTCCTTTAATCCGGCAAAGCAATAGTCTCCAAGTGATGTCAGACATGCCTTAGTGTTTGCTGGCTTTATATTCCAGGGCAAGCAATTGGACCCGGCGCTGTGGAATGAGCCCGCTTAGTGTTTGCAGCTGGCTGGTGGGTTAATTAAGCAGGGCGGCAGATTAGAAGGCTCTCATCGAATTGCACGGAACACAATCGGAACCGGCTGGCTCAAATATCATGCTCACATGTCATGGACGCTTGTTTAGGTGCGAATAGAGGTATTTGGAATTATTGTCTTAGGTTTTGTGGAATAGGAATGTAATGGTATGTATGGACAGATAGATACTGGGTGAGGAGGTGGTTAAAGTTGACAAATAAATGACTTGTCTTAAAAGTTAATATCAAGGGCGCAGCCAGGGGTGGGGGGGCAGAAGGGGGGCAATTCCCCCCCCCCCCAATTTGTTCTCGACTGAAATTGTACACAAGGGTCCCTCTTTGGTTTTTATGGTCCCGCCGGGAAAAATTTCCGATACGTCTTCATTGACCAAAGTTTGCCTAGGCTAAAACTACAAAATTTTCCAATTTTTTGGGGGGCGAGACGCCTGGAACTCTATGACTTTTTGACTCTATGACCATACATGGGCGTGGGGGGATTGCTCCCCCCCAACCCTACCTCGCTCCCCCCCAGACAGGTCCGCTCCCCCCCCCCCAGATGTTTCTAAAGTAGCTCACGAAGCAGAAATCGGTGGCTCAGGAGCAAAAATTGGTGGCTCACGATAAGCAAAAACGCCCGGAAAAATTGCTCAGCACCCCTTCCCCCCGGTCGACGGCACCCCCCCCCCAGACTTCCTCAGCTGCACATGTGTGTCTATGACTCTAGAATTTTTTCCTGGCTGAGCCACTGTGGCTAACCCTTGCGACGCATCGTTGGTCGCACATTAGATTCGCCATTCTACTCTTCAAACATAGTCATAATAATACCTTCGAAAAAAATGTTCGACAACATTCACAATGTGTGGCAACTGATAACAGTCGTCTAACAAAAACTAGCCCTGCGTTCTCTTTGTCGTACACGTGGCAGTGTTTTTTTATTCAACAGTGTGTTATCTATAACTTTGTTAAGTAGGAAACATATATATTAGATTCATATTATGTAATTTATTGTACTAGTTTCCACAGCAGTTGTGAAGTATTTTTTTCATTACTTCGCATTCACATTAGCAACTCAGTATATATATATATCTGCAAGAGTACATTATAGCTTCTCACTCTATATAGAAGGAGAGTGAGACACTCTCCAGCCTACCTGTGTTCTAGCACAGGCAGATGCGCTGGTCGTTTTCAGGCTGCATGTTGACATTCTATGCAACATGTGGCTGACCAATCAGCGCGTAGATTCCCTGCGTACCACACTTTAGTATATAATAGCTGATGCGTTGATAAGCATTAAGATAGGGATAAAAGCTTAATAACTCATTATTTATTCATAGTCTGCTTGCAAAAACATTAAAAAAGGTTTGCAAATACCTCTAGGGATATTTTGGCAAACTTTCAGCGAAATTGATTGAGAAACTTTGAAGAAATTCAGAAAGTTTATATCTCAACAGTTTCTCAATCAATTTCGCTGAAGTTTGCCAAAATATCCCTAGAGGTATTTGCAAACCTTTTTTAATGTTTTTGCAAGCAGACTATGAATAAATAATGAGTTATTAAGCTTTTATCCCTATCTTAATGCTTATCAACGCATCAGCGATTATATACTAAAGTGTGTTACGCAGGGAATTTACGCGCTGATTGGTCAGCCACATGTTGCATAGAATGTCAACATGTAGCCTGAAAACGACCAGCGCATCTGCCTGTGCTAGAACACAGGCAGGCTGGAGAGTGTCTCACTCTTCTTCTATATAGAGTGAGACGCTATTATGTACTCTTGATATTTGTGTGCAGTATTTAGTAGGGATGTACCGAAAATTCGGTATTCGGTTTTCGGCCGAAGTTGAAAAACCGAATATTCTGTATTCGGTGAAATTTTTTTCCGTCCCATCCCTAGTATTTAGACATATATAATATATTATATATATATATATATGTATATATATATATATATATATATATATATATATATATATATATATATATATATATATATATATATATATATATATATATATATATATACTTTATACAGTTTTTATTCATTAATATTTTTTATTTATATTCACGAATATTTTGTTTCACCGCTCTTTCTGTTTTTCCATAATTTTGTTTGGTATTGGGTCCAGTCCAGACAGTTCCTATAGCTCACAATTATCTGTTTATCGGATGCTAGGTTATTGACCAAATTGTTTTAATGAAAATCTGTTAAATCCTGTTTTGGATAAGGATTTATTTAATGAAAAAATATGAAACATTGTGATTTAAGTTCTTTTTTCAGACATGCTGTATTTTATATTTTGTAATTTTATTTTTTTAGATTCACTAAACCTGTTCCACGCTTTTGTTTTTCTATAAGCCAAACCAGCAGCCAAATGGAGGACGACTTTGACACCAGTAAAATGCAAAAAAGCTACACCACCAAAGATCCGGTCAAACTCTACTGCTATAACAAAAGTGTCCACATGAGTCCAGCTCAGGAAGAAGTCTTTCAAGTTTGTGCAAAAACCCTCGTTCATACTTGTCAGTATTCGTAAGGGTTTGTCCGTAAATTATACAAAAAAACTCCGATGCACAGCAGACATTTTGTACACAGCGTTTGTCAGTCTGATTTGGGAGTTTTTAGGTTTTTCGTTGTTCCAACTTGTGTGTTTTGATTTTGAAAAATCTAGTCAGTGAAAAAATTGCGTAATTTTCATTTCTACATACTAAGCTTAGGTACGCGAACATACGTGAGCAGGTAGCGAGTTCTGGGGGGGGGGGGGTGGGGTGAGCCATTGGGGGGAAAGGGGGGTACGGAGCAGCCTTTCCTGCCGTTTTGATTCGTGAACTACGGATTTTGGCGTCATGAGCCTTTCTGGGGGGACTTGTCAGACTTCTCCATTCTGCCATCCGACTTTAGGTATCTACTCGGCTGCGACGACCACATTGGAAAATGTACTTAAGGCAGTGTGACTATTAATTGCCGTCGTGAGGTGCCTTCATTCTTGGGGGAGGAAACCTGTCTGGGGGGATAAACTTGCCATCTAGTGGGGGGTGTAACTCCCCCCCCCACGCCCACGTATGAGTGTTAGTGATAATTAGCTGAGTGGTTTGTTTGGTTTCAGCAAACCATGAGCTATCCCAACTACTACATGACCGGGGCTCCGGAGGTGCTGAATCTGCTGCAGAACTTCATCCGCTCTATGCGCATGAAAAAAGTTTTGGATGTGGGTAGGTTATAATATCAGTAGCTAACTAGCTTCTGGGTAACTAGAGTAAGTTAGCACTGTTGTGACTATTTCATCAACTTTTTGCAAATAGTGGAAAACTTTTGACTGGCTAAACTAGAAGGCTAGCTAAGTAGGTGAAAAATGTTGTTTCAATTCAATCTAGGGTATTAATCGTCCATAGTATCAAAGTATATATTGTAAACTATTAAATCATTGAGCTCATTTTTGCTTGTTAACTTTGCGAAAAAATACATGACCGTGGTGTTTAATAATTAATAATGATTGTACAAAACCTGTCCGGGTTATGTTTCAGGCACGTTCACCGGCTTTAGTGCGGTGTCGTTTGCCGAAGCCTTGCCGCCAGATGGGCTGGTGGTGAGCATGGATGTCACGAGCGAGTATTTCGAGAATGTGGGCAAAAAGGTTGCGCAAAAGTACGACCTTCTGCACAAGATACAAACGAAGGTGCAACCGGCTATTAAAACGTTGGGTCAGTTGTGGCAGCACAGTAGTGTGTGTGTGTGTGTGTGTGTGTGTGTGTGTGTGTGTGTGTGTGTGTGTGTGTGTGTGTGTGTGTGTGTGTGTGTGTGTGTGTGTGTGTGTGTGTGTGTGTGTGTGTGTGTGTGTGTGTGTGTGTGTGTGTGTGTGTGTGTGTGTGTGTGTGTGTGTGTGTGTGTGTGTGTGTGTGTGTGTGTGTGTGTGTGTGTGTGTGTGTGTGTGTGTGTGTGTGTGTGTGTGTGTGTGTGTGTGTGTGTGTGTGTGTGTGTGTGTGTGTGTGTGTGTGTGTGTGTGTGTGTGTGTGTGTGTGTGTGTGTGTGTGTGTGTGTGTGTGTGTGTGTGTGTGTGTTGTGTGTGTTGTGTGTTTGTGTGTGTGTGTGTGGTGTGTGTGTGTGTGTGCCCTGTGTGTGTGTGTGTGTGTGTGTGTGTGTGTGTGTGTGTGTGTGTGTGTGTGTGTGTGTGTGTGTGTGTGTGTGTGTGTGTGTGTGTGTGTGTGTGTGTGTGTGTGTGTGTGTGTGTGTGTGTGTGTGGTGTGTGTGGTGTGTGTGTGTGTGTGTGTGTGTGTGTGTGTGTGTGTGTGTGTGTGTGTGTGTGTGTGTGTGTGTGTGTGTGTGTGTGTGTAACAGTTTCACTAAGGGCCCATTCCGGTCTAAACTATAGTCAGACCAAAAAATGCTGGACCTTCAGACGAAAAGAAACACGCGATTTCATTACGAAAAGAACGAATTGCATGCATCAAGAGTACAGCAAGCAGTCGCGAAAATGACGCCATTTTTGTCTCAAAGTCCTGCATTTTGCAGTCAGACTTTTGTTAAGTTTTGGTGTTTAATTAGTTAAGTTTAGTGTCAGTTAGATTGAACGGTTTAAAAATCATGCTTGAAAATGCTATTACATTACAGATGCTCCGGATTAAAGGTCGCAAGTTTGTTTGAGTGCTGTTCTTTAGTTAGACAAACGACTTAACTATTCCCGCTAATTTGTATGCATGACGCATGTTAAATCCGTTTAGTTCCGTGATAGTTTAGGAATGGGTTCGGACTAAAATTAAGCAGCTGATTCAATGCTAAAGTGTTTTTCAGTGCGAAACTGGGTTCATTCAGAGCTGATCACGCTTTAGTTTCGATAATAAAACTAGGCTTTAAAAGTATGCCCTCATTAGTTTAAGTTCGTCCCTCTATTTCGATTGAAACAGAGTTGAATTGAAATCGAAATGAAAAACTCAGAAATTGACATTCATTCAAGTATAATTTAAGTTGACGTTCTAATTTTCAAAAACGTTCAAGTTCAAGTTGACACCTTGAAATTTTGTTTACACGTCAAATTTAAATAAGTTTAAGTATAGTTTTAATTAGTTAGTTTTTAGTAGTAAGTATTAATAGTTTTTTAATTCAAGTTCTAATTTATAAGTTTACTTTTCTAAGCCTATATAAGTCTTTGTTTGTTTCAGATGAGCTGAATGCCAGCGGCCAATTGGGGTCGTTCGATTTGGCCTTCTTGGACGCGATAAAGCAAGAGTATATCGAATACTACGAGCGATGTCTGCCGCTGCTCAGGCCGGGGGGAATTATTGCCGTCGATAATGTGCGTCAGTTTGGCATTGGATTTATTTTATTTTGATAATTTACTATTATTTGATATTTATTGGATATTATTTAGTAGCTATAGGATTTATTTTATTTTGATAGTTTACTATTATTTGATATTTATTGGATAATATTTAGTAGCTCAGTGTGTGATAGCCGTCTTGTCATCAAATTGGGCACATTGCAAACTAACCTTAGCACAAGTCTACGGAGCTCATGGATTTTAAACAAAAAAACTAACGAAAAGTTTTAGCTTGTATAATTGAAATTCGAAGTACCGTTTAATTTTGAACGTCTTGTTTCAGTTGAACGGGTCGATTTAAACTTCAATACATACAAATCTTGTCCCTGTCACTGTGTCCTTAAGGCCAAGTGTGAAACCGGCTTTGTGCCCGGGTTATGCTTGTCATTAAAGACACAAGGACAGGGTCAAGGACAAGATTAGGTTCGCTGCTGTGAAGAATGGACACAAGCTATTTGGCTAATTTTTTGCACACAATTTGCAAGGGACCAGTGGCGTAACCAGGAAAAAAATTCGGGGGGGGATGACTTCAATTTTTTGAAATGTGCTAAAATGCACTTAAATGCAATTTTAACGGAAACAACGACACTAATTAGCACATTTCTTTTAAAAATAACGCTTTTTCCGACCGGACCGGCATCGTAAGTATTAACTAATTTGGAGCTCAAAAAACCGAAAATTATAAAACTGCTGTACCGACAAGGGACCAGAAGCTAGCTAATTTGAAGACTTGAACATTTTTTGACATTACGAGCCGCAAATTTACTAAAAATGTCATTTTTGATACGATAAAACAGCTAAAAAGATACATTAAACACTGTATTAAGTAATTAAATAGTGTGCAGTGCACACCCATTACCCATATACACCTGGACACGCTTTAATGGAACACAAACAAAAGCAAGAAACATTGAGCCATAAGGTTGCAGGCGTCTGGGGGCGGCAGCCCCCAGACGCAAAAGTAAGAAAATTTTTGATTTTTAGGCAAAATTTGGTCAATTGGAGTTGGAGACGTATCCGAAATTTTTTCTGGCCGGACCATAAAAACCAAAGAGATGATTCCTGTGTAAAATTTCAGTCGGAAAAAATTTCGGGTGGGAGCAATTCACCCATCCTGCCTTCCTGGCTACGCCCCTGCAAGTGACCCCTACTTTATTTTTGCGCAGAGTTGGCTTATTTGGCCTGGCAGTAATTTTGTTGGAATGGCTTGAGCATAAAACGATAGTGACAAGGACAAGGACGAGTATGAACCGGGCCTTTGTGTGACGTTTTAGGCGCTCTGGTCTAATCGAGTGACGGCGGAGATCGATCCGTCGGACAGCATCACGGTGGCCATCGATGCACTGAACCGGCACGTGGCGCAGGACCCAAGGGTCGGCAGGGCGCTCCTGGATACCGGGGACGGGCTCATGCTTGCCTTTAAATTATAATAATGGGACACTCATACCGCGGGGGGGAGGGTTTCGAAAATCCGAGAAAAAGTGGATATAAATGGCATTTGGATTCGAACATGTAGACAAATTTAGATTATTTTTGGACTAACGGTGGGGGGGGAGACTTGGAAATTTGACCGGAGTTAAATTTTGACCCCGTTGTTAATACGTATAGTATGATACAATGGCACTGGGCAGTTGTTGCATGGGCAAGATTTAATAAAAAGTCACTTTTTTAGTAAAATTTTACACAATTTTGCAAATTTTAGGGTATTTTTAGTTGATCAGGGGGGAGGGTCCCCGAGATTTGGACGGAGAGGCTCTCTCAAAATTTTTACCCCGTTACATGTGTGGGTAGTTGTATCGCGTGATTCAGGACAATTTTGTATTCGCAAATAATCCGGTAATACGTTTTTTGTGTTTTTCCTTTCAGTACCACAGTAGCGACGGGACCTTATTTTTTGATTTGCCATTACACATATATTTTGCTTGTTCAAACTAAGTGTGCGTGTTTGTTTGTGATAAGTATATTTTATGGAGCATCGTTTTCGTACAACATAATATTTAATGTTTTTTCTAAGCCAAATATGATTCAATAATAAATTTTAGTTGACATTTTTGATGTCGTGTCTTTGGTTGAATTTACATGCTGTATGAATATAACCTAGAATCTTTTCTTATGTTGAAAATAAACCTATGTATACGACAGGTCGAACTTTTTATTAAGTGTTTTATTATACGCTATACGTATAAGCTAACTTATAAGCTGAGGTTAATTGCACTGTATATATATATATATATATATATATATATATATATATATATATATATATATATATATATATATATATATATATATATATATATATATATATATATATATATATATATATATATATATATATATATATATATATATATATATTATGCAAAATAACTCTTGCTTGAATTTTGTATAACAGTGCCGCTTGTTAATGCTTCTAGTCGTTCTGTATTTACTTTGTGATGTTTGCTGTGCTATATCTTATGTGTGGATATCATAGTTCAATTTGTGCATGTATCTCTCAATATTATGTATGCACTTAGCAAAAATGACCCAAAGGAAAAATTTAGACCCCGTTACAAGATTTAGACCCCGTTACATATATGTAGTGGTACCCAAAGTTTCGTAACTTTAGCCTGGCTTTCGAATCAGTCTTACTCTTAGCATCCATTTTAGGAATTGTCCCCGAGTCTTGTTTGTGACATTATGACTTGTTATGACAGTAAATTATTGTATTTCATTGTTTGTCATGAGTATCGCAGTTTAGAACGGTTCGACTAATGTTGGTAGATGTTAATAGTGTGAGTTTGACGACTGTTTTGTCATAAGTTAAACAAGTAGACTCCTAAAAGGAGTAGGATTCCTTCGTAGAGATTTATACTGGACTTAGAAAATGAAGGAGAAAGTTTCGGTAATATCAGGACTGAGAATCGAACCTTCTACCTGCGGTTTATCAAGCACTGGCACTGACCACTGCCCCACTCAACTCTCCAGAAAGGATACTTTAACTTAGCCACAAATACAAAAGAAACATTGAACAAAAATCTCCAATTTTTTTCAAATTAAAACTAACTTTGTTTATAATAATAATAATTGTTATTATTTAATAATTCCTGTATAATAAATACTTATGTACCTTTATCTAGACCATGTGTTTAGTTTATTGTGAAGTTTCTTCTTGTCATCGAATATTAGATGCTTAGCTATGGATTAGATGCTGATTGGCTATGGCTAAATGCCAACAGCCAATCAGACAGTTTCCAGACAAAATATACTTTGCAGCCAAGGGGAGGCAGAATGTAGCAAAATTAAATAATTCAAAAGCAGATGGGGGCAGAATTGTAATGCTGAAAAGTTTTCTACTGATTGATAACATTTAGGCCGGGTTCACACTGGCACAAGCACAAGCACAAGCACAGCCGGTTCACACTGCAGAAAATTCTGCACAAGCACAACGCTTGTTCAAAAATTTTATCTTTTGCACAAGCACAGCCAATCAGCATAGAGATTTTGTAGCTCTCAGTTTGGGTATAGTCATAAATTGTATTTTAGCTTTATTTTTGCCCCTCTTTGTAGTTTATTTTCTTTCTTCCATAAAATAGTACGAGAAAGTTTCAAAACTGCAAAAATTTTAGCCCAAAATTTTGAAACGATAACGAAACTTTTGAATAGAAAAGACGTTACACTGGCGCGCTTTAATTTGATTGGCTGGGCTTGTGCTTGTGCAAGTTCCAGTGTGAGCGCCTAGGTGTTGTGCTTGTGCTTATGCTTATGCTTGTGCTTGTGCAAGTGCCAGTGTGAATCCTGCCTTAGCTTGTTTGGGATACGTTTTCGTTTTTATTTTTTGGTTCATGTCCCCCACAGTTGGAACACGCTAATTTCTATAAGCTAGCACAATGCAAAACATGAAAATGCATACGTACAGGATTGCGTTGCATGCATTTTATACGTCGTTATGATTCCAATAATTCCGCCTTTAGGCGGAATAAAAACACATAATTTCATTACGAAATATAGCCTGATTCGTTACGAATTTTGTAGATTTTCTTAAACCACGGTTTTAGCTCAGCTCAAATTTCAGCAAAACTGAGACCTGCTGTGCTGCAGGTTTCAAATTTCAACTGCGCTAAAACCATGGTTTAAGAAAATCTATGAAATT
The DNA here is from genome assembly GCA_030248245.1 of Trissonchulus sp. WLG1_4. NCBI lineage: Eukaryota > Metazoa > Nematoda > Enoplea > Enoplida > Ironidae > Trissonchulus > Trissonchulus sp. WLG1_4. The sequence continues at coordinate 19,769 of JASANF010020778.1, read as the reverse complement.
CGTAACGAATCAGGCGATTTTTTGTAATAATGAAATTGTGCAAATCATATAAAAACGTATGTAAAAACATGGTTTAGTAAAACCACCTTTGTGAAATCCACCCTTAAAGTTTAAGATTAAAGTTTAACCTAACTAAAATTTACATCAAAGAAGAAAGATTATTTTATATTGAGTGTTTCCTTATCAGTGTACATGCACGCTGCTTAGTAAATATTAAAATGGTACTAGCATTCTGTAAAGTAGGAACTAGGAAGTGTCGAAGATGCAATTTATCTAAAATATCAGCGCTTTGCATGCCTTGTCACTATTTATTTTATTGTTAAATTTTTTAAATTTTAGTCCCGTATTCACATACTAGCACTAACGCTTAAACTTAGTGTTTACACTTAGTGTTAGCGCTTATAAGTGCTAAGTGTTATTCACAAACTTAAACTTTCAATATACTAAACATACTTAAGCGCTACACTAGCACTAAAGCCTGGTTCATACTCGTCCCTAAGCGTTGTCCCTGTCCTTAAGCGTTGTCCTTGTCCCTGTCCCTAGGTGTCCTTGTCCCTGTGTCCTCATGCTTTGTCCCTTTCCTTAAGAAGTGTCCCTAAGGTCTATAGGGAATGTCCTTGTCCCTGTCCTTAGAGGTGATTGATTCATACTCCTTGAGGACAAGGGAATAAATAGTCTTTCTCACATGAACTAATGCTCAAACGTCATTGGATAAACTGCGTTTTGTTTAAAGTACCTTGAAAAAGTTATCAACCCTATTTATAGGCTGAAAAAAAGAAAATACAAAATTTCGAATATGGGATTCGAACTCTGATCCATAGGTTGAAAAGCAAAAATCGTAAACATTCGACTTCCAAGGCATGGAAATTGGAACACTAGAATATCTTTATGAACTTATAAGATATTTCAGGTTGGTATAAAAATTGAAAACCAAATATTTTTCACGCAAAAATGTTTTAAATAACCCAAAAATAACGATAGAATTAATACCGCAACACAGGCCCACGACATTCTTTCACTAGTAGTCGCGTTAGTCCGTGATTGGCTGTTCTTCGTGTCACATGTAGTAACTGCCGTATTTTGATTGGCCGAGTTGCTTAGAGACAGGGAAAAAGTAGAACATTGCTCAACATTGCTTAGGGACATAGGGACAGTCCTTATGGCTGCTTAAGGACAGTCCCTAAGCTGCATAGGGACAAGTATGAATCAAAAGCAGCTTAGGGACAGGGAAAAGGAAAATGACACCAGAAAAGTATGAATCAAACCCGCATAGGGACAGGGACATTTCTTAGGGACAAGGACAGTCCTTAACGACGAGTTTGAACCGGGCTTGACGCTTAGCGTTAGCATGTGAACAACACGTGAATACGGGCCTTAGTGTTAGTGTCGATTCATGCTTTTACAGCTGTATATATGTCCGTTCAGCCGGCGAAATTAGTTTAGAATGCTAAAATGGAGTATTATTTTTGATGTGTGGCGGAAATTGATTAGGTATATATATATATATATATATATATATATATATATATATATATATATATATATATATATATATATATACGTAATCAAGCATACAATACATACAAGTATATATACATGGGAAGAGTATTAGTACGTTGCATATTAGCGGCCAAAAATCACACACGTGTACCATCATGGCATTCCTCATATAATTTGATGACAATACACGCAATCATATTGTGTCTTCTTTCTAGCTAATATATCTTTGGGTTATCGTACCAGTTCGCACCCCCTTGGAACTGAACTGCAACTGCATAAGCCATGACGGACTCAAAACAAGGTAGAGGGGACCCTCGGGCCGCGGACCCTGTTAAACAATACTGCGTCGACAAAAGCGTCAGCCTAAGCCAAGCACAGCAGGAACTTCTTGAAGTTAGTTTGGGTTAATTTCATTTTTGTCCGGTGCAACAGTGGATTTAGGGGATTAAATTTAATTTGTTTTATTTGATTAGTATTTAATAATGAGTATTTGATTAGTATTTGATTAGCATTAGTATTTAATTATTTTAGGAGTACGTTGAAATTTAGATTTTGAAGTTTGACGTTAAGGGGGTAATTGCGTTTTTAGGTGTTTTTTTGAAAAGCCATAGCTCAGCGTTCACAAATTCAAATCACAAGCGGTCTTTTGCATTAGATAGAACAATATCTTTTCTAAACGTATGCCATGCATTGAAATTTAACCTGTGATTTTGTTTTCAGTATAAGCGACTAAAGAAAGGTCCTTTCCAAAATTTTACAATTTTTTACAAAAATTTTGCGCCACAGCTCTGGATCATACGATTACCTGTTAGGGCTGAAAGTTTGTAAGGTTTTTGACATGTTTAAAATCCCCAGGCATGTCCCCCACTTTTTTAATAACTAGTCAATTTACTGAGAAAATAGCTGATAAGCAAACGCACCGAAAATGTACGATATTTTCTTGTAATTAAAACCCTCTAAAAACGTCCACAGGTGAAATTTCAAAAAAGTGAGAGACATGCCTGGGGATTTTGACCTTTACAGTACTGTCCCAAAAATTTATGATCAGGCGTCACTTATAATTTGAGTACTGGTGGCGCAAAGTTTACATAGAAATCACAAAAACCTCGAAAACGCAACTACCACCTTAATTGGGGTTATGGTGAAGTAGGCCGTTTAAATGACGTTATTTGGTTTAGTGCTGTCAACATCAAGAGTACATGATAGTGTCTAACTCCTGTACATCTCACCAAGAGTACATAATAGGAAGAGTATGACACTCTTCCTATTATGCCTACGGGCGTGCGTCCAATGCGCAGCGCGAAATAGCCCGTTTATGTACGGTTTTGAGGGGGGGGTACCTGTACCTCCCCCTCAACTGAAGACCCCGTGCTCAACTGCGGGGGGGGGTACCCCCCCCCCTCAACTCAGCACCCCGTCTTCAGTTGAGGGGGGGGTACCCCCCCCTCATTTCAAGACACTGACAAGGACTTTTGTTGATGTGCTGAACTGAGGGGGGGGGGGACCCCCACCTCAACGGAAGACGGGGGACCGCACTGAGGGGGGGGGGGGGGTAGCGCGAAGACTTTGTCAGTGTCTTGAAATGAGGGGGGTACCCCCCTCAACTGAAGACGGGGTGCTGAGTTGAGGGGGGGGTACCCCCCCCCTCAGTTGAGCACGGGGTATCGAACTGAGTCGGGGGTACCCCCCCCTCAGTTGAGTACGGGGTCTTCAGTTGAGGGGGGGGGTACCCCCCCCTCAAAACCGTACATAAAAGGCCTATTTCGCGCTGCGCATTGGACGCGCGCTGCTAGGCATAATAGGAAGAGTGTCATACTCTTCCTATTATGTACTCTTGATCTCACATAGTCTCATTCTTCTATGAGAGTGATATACTATTTTGTACTCTTGGTGCTATTAATTAACCAAATTTAAATTCGAGCTGATGAATTCCATTAGGATAAAAGGAAAGGCATCATGCGAAAAATTTCCTTTTGGGTCACCCCGGTTTCCTGAAAACTTCTTGGGGACAAACGACAAGGACAAGGATAAGGACAAATGTGAACCGGATTTTGACGCGTATATATATATATATATATATATATATATATATATATATATATATGTATATAATATATTTATATATTATATATATATATTATATATATATATATATATTATATATATAATTATTTTCAATTTATTTATTTAGTTATTTATTTATTTAATATCTACTGTACGATTCAGAAGGCGTCTGCACAGGTCGATATGAAAGTTATGTTGTGATTTAGGCCTCCCGCAAGCACCCCCGTTGCTTCTTGATGAGCGATCCAGAAGTGATGTGTCTGCTGCAGAATTTGGTGCGCTGTATTGGCATGAAAAAAGTGTTGGACGTTGGTATGAACCGTGATTGTACGACTAGGGCTCTACCCAACAATTCGTCAGTTTAAGATTAAAACTTTGATGTGATAGTTTATTGTGAAGCTGACTTAAGGTGGTAGTGTCGTCAAAGCAGTTTTGCTCATAGGCTGCAAAATGAGGAGTTTTTGCTTTGAAGTTGTACGTTCACTGAGAAACTAGTGAAAGGCCATATGGTGTCAAATAAATACTGCCAGACACTAGACTACCAATATCTATCAAAATTTTTAACCAATCACCATTTGTGAGTCAGACTCACACAATAGAGACATAAAAGTTCAAGAAATGAAGCCACATATCAGTTTGGCCAGCTTGTGAAGTACATGTAATGTTTTGACGCGCAATTTTTTGCCACAATTAAGAAAAATGAAAAATAAAGGTTAGTTTTTCTTTTGATTTCAAAATAAGTGTCTAATTTTTTTACAATTTATCATTATTGCTATGAGTACTTTACAGGTTACGCACAGTTTCACAGTTCAAACAGACATTACTACACAACCACTGAAGCAATTTGCACTAAATTTTGTGTGCATAAACTAGAGCATATGTGCTTTTACTTTGTGTAAAGAATCTAAACATAAAGTTTTTTAATTGTGACGAAATTATTGAATGTGAATAGGTGTTCAAAATGTCATTTTTCCGACTTAGCGACTTCACTGCTAACTGTATGCTGCATCAATTTTGCTGAAACTTGGCAAAAATATTTGCCTTGAAACAAATTTTTAGAATATATAAAGAACAATGACCTATCTTTCACTGAAAAAGTTTTATAGTTGCGCAAAATCGACTGCTTTCGCGACACTACCCCCTTAAACGGATAACTTAAACATCCTGGCCTAATGAGGGTTTTTGCAAAAGCGCCCTTCTCTGAGTATAGTAGTATAGGGCTCCCATTTCGGCCCTGTTTCGGTAACGTTACCACTTACCAGCCCTACCGCGAACTCATTTGCAAAGTAATAGGGGACGTAATAGTAATAGTAAGATGGGCAGCATTCGGTCTCGTTGATCAAGACAGTCAGAGCGCTGGTCTGCGGATCTAGAAATGAGTGGCTTAATCCCCACCAGGGGCATAGATTGCTGTGTCAGTCTCGAGGGATATGATGATATTATCCATGACCGTGTGAAAATCAAGCTGTTTCTGGCTGATTGCTTGAAGTGCTCGACAGCTTTCTGCTTGACTGATCGATGAAATTTTTCGCAACGAAATAGCATAGGAATACCTGAGAGAAAATAACGCCATGTGCCCGTCCGTACTCATGAGAGTGTCGGATAGTTTAACAGACAGATAACACGGAGCAGTCTGTCAGGTGCGCCCTCAGTAGTCGGAACTCGGAATAGTCTACAAATTTTACGGGTCTCCGGAGTCGAATGCAACAAACGACGATGGTTGGTCTTTGATATTCGTTTCGTTCTTAAATTATCAGTTGCGCACAAAGATTCGTTTCACACACCTTCGCTTCGGTCGAAGGCCCGGCTGGTTTTCGCGCATGAACTTGTCGTATTTCTGTCCAAAACGCGCAGATCACAAGTTCCAGAATTTTATATACCTATCGTAGACATCTGTCAGATTATCATTATACGATCATTAGCGCAACATTTTCCACTGCTTTTTTAATGGCAAAAGCAAGCTTCATTTGTCCGGCAGTTCAAGCTGTTCCCACAGTGCCGAAATTAGCCAGTGACTGCTCGGGTGGATGCAAGGCTCACGCGTTTAATAGCTCGTTTGAAATTCCATAAAAGCCGACAGACATGCTAACCTGTGATTAGGCTCTTGATTGCGTGGCTTATTACTTCAACAGTTGGCACGTTGTCTTCGCAGTTCAGATAGTCGCTAAAAGCCATATACAAAGTTACAAAAAGTTTATTAAACGCGCGTGGACGCAGCTAACAAAAGCAAATAACAGAACCAAATAAAAGCTACAGAAAAGGCAAAATAAATGGAAAATGTGTTTCCAATTTCCATACAAAAAAACAAGAACAAGCACACATCAAAGGAGAATAGGAGGTCTTATTGAGGGACAAACACGTAACTCCGAGAAATAATCTTTACAGGGGGTCAATTTCTAATCGATGGCTGAGGCCTTTCTACTCTGCCTGTCCGGCGGCAAAACCTCGCGTAGGGTGGTTGGGTTGGGTTTCTTAAGACTGTCGCAGCTTAAAAAGCTTATACAACTTGCCGGAATTGAACGCTACAGCTTCCCAATACAATACACAGATTTGTTGGTTCTGTTTCCTTCTGCCAATGTCAGCTCCTGCAGTTTCATTTCGCCGTACTGGGTTATAAGGTTGCAGTGCTTATCCATTGAGGTGTTGTACGCTTTCTCCTGTAAAGCTTCTTCTTCGCCGTCTTCATGCCGTGTTGGTGAAAGCAAGAAATTTGTCCCGATCATGCTAATTTTGTTCTTCGCTTAGCTAAAAAAGAATTTGCTGCTGCAAATCTTTCTTTAGAATTTTTATTCACGTTTATAACATCGTTTATGTATATACAGCTTCGTGAAAGCTCGAAAAAGCTTCAGTCAACTAACTTGTTAAACACAGTAAACTAAAGATAAGAAAATGCACTCTATTAATATGTATATCGCTTCAATACGCAGAAATTTAGTAATATTTTGTATTTTTTCTCTAATTCCTAGTTATTTCATTTTAATCCTAAAAAGATCGCAACAGCCCTGTATACTAAAAAAATTGTCTACGAAAACACCTATATGCCTACAAAATTACCTGAAAATTTTTAAAAAATTCCAGTGGTGAATGTACGTCAAATATTAAAAGCCGTGGTAATCCTGCGCAACTTTTCTGTGAGAGAATATGATCAATAATGTCGTTGAGTTCATGTTAAGTAAAAAAATGTTACGCTCAATGTTTTTTAGTGCAAAAACGTGAAACAACAATTTTACTTCAGGCACATTCACTGGCTTTAGCGCGCTGGCATGGGCGGAGGCGTTGCCTTTGGACGGTCGGGTGGTGAGCATGGACATTAACCCAGAGGCTTACAATGCCGTCGGAAAGACCGTTTTGGAAAAATATGGACTGGACAAGAAGATTCAATTCAACTTCAGACCCGCGTTACAAACCTTGGGTCAGTTGCATTAGTACATTGGCATGATCACTTATCAACCTTGTAAAGTTAACCTAGGAAACTTTAAATTTCAAAGTACACATCGTTGTACCACACAATGTTACTGCGAATATACAAACCAGTTTGTTGTGTAGCATTTATGCATGTTTGTAGCATCTATACAATAAAAATTGCTGGTTTAATCGAAATTTTTATCACTTAAAAATTAAAGTTTAATCCTATTCGACTTTCCAGGGTTTGTTGTTTTTATTGTAGACGAGCTGTTGGCTGGCGGTGAGGCGGGGACGTACGACCTGGCGTTCATCGACGCCAACAAGGACCAGTACCAGGCGTACTACGAGCGATGTCTGCAACTCCTCAAGCCCGGCGGAATCATCGCCGTCGATAATGTTCGTTTTTAAATTAGGAAACATAAACTAAAGCTTCTCACAATCACGGCACGAGCGACTTTCAGCTGCATGCTTATTTGTAAGGACGCAAGGATACGGAAAAATTTAGCTCAGATGCTGCATTCGTGTCGACTAATTCTTTGCACGACACTTAAATATGACCTCAACTTGCTTCATGCAATAAATTGGAATGATAGTCAGAGCTGTTCTTCTGGTAAAGGTAAAGGTAAAGGTAAAGGTAAAGGGAACCCGCTCTTAGACATAATTTAGTGTGTCCGCCCTCGATTTTTCTGAAATAGCTAAAAATCATAGCATAAATTCCCAACAAGTAATGTGCATAGATTCACACCACTAACGTCTGACAAAAAATAGTTGTACCACTGAGAAAACGAAACAAGTGACTTCGTTACGAAAAGAATGGATTTTGACTATCAAGAATGCAGCAAGTAGTCGCAGAAGTCATGCCACTAAAATAAGTAAGTGGCGCAGTTATTCTTTGTCAGACTTTAGTTGCTATTCACCTCGTCACTATCCTCGATGCAATTGTATATTCTTGTTGAGTCGACCTCAATTTGCAGCTGCAGCAGTAGCAGTAGTAATGTTTAGGCTTTGTGGTCCAACCGGGTGGTGGGTGAGGAGTCCTCGATGGACCGGGACACCAAGGCCATCCACCAACTCAACTGCTTCGTGGCCCAGGACTCTCGCGTCGGACGATCGCTTCTCGACACCGGGGACGGACTCCTGCTCGCATTCAAACTGAGAACTTGATCTCGTTCAAATTAAACATCTAATCATGTCATTTTTATTGCATTTATTTTTGTGGCTTTTTGATTGATTGCTTGTGTTGATCATGCTTCACTGTTGTGTTACTGGGAGTATTGTGGTTCTATGACAATGTTGGCCTCATGGCCGCGTAGTAAATAAATTTATTATTGATTTTTTAAATTTGTGCATGTTTCTTAACTTTCCTAGTTTTCATGACGTCAAGGGATTCCCTAACAAGTTTTGTTATATGAAGCCAAAAAATCAACTACACAATTTTGCCAAATGACAAATTTGTCGTGTGCAAGCTGGGCTGTGTTATGTCTACAAATGTACACGCAAGCTTCCCTTACATTTGAGATCTTGAGACAAGAAATCATCTAACGTTGCGAACTTACGCTTAGATTCTTAGGCTCGATTCATACTTGTATACATCCGTATGTCCGTTCAGCCGGCTAAATTACGAATCAAGAGATTACAAGATCGGAGTGTGGCGTGGCGTGACTAATTCGTAATTTTGCCGTAATCGACCCTAATATAGCAAACAATGTGGTAGTATGCGGATGGGCAGGGACAAAGAGGACTCCAGCGTCCATGGGAGTGGGATGGGTTTCGAAAATGTGGGTCAAAATGGCACTTTTTCAAAAATTTGGTAATCTTTAGTCTACCACGGGGGATAAGAGAGTCCACAAATTTGACGCAAGAGTCACTTTTTCCTTAAATTTTGACCCCGTTACAGGCATGGTGGTAACGTTTTTATAGTTTATTGAAACTTATTCCAGCTGATGATAAATAAATTGATAATAAACTTATGATGGCTGTTTAGCTACGTATGGCCACGAGTAGGTATGTATGTCGCATTGATTTTGTTTCGGCTTGTGTAAACTTCAACTGTATCCCCCGCAGTGTTGTGTAGCTCGGTTGTCTGTGCATGCACAAATAAAAATTGATAATAACATTGTAATCAGCAACTTTGGCTTTAGCCTGCTCGTATTTGGAATTCCTGTGAACTTTATTCACGAAATAGTTATAGGTAGTAGTTTTGTGATAAACTTGTCCTGTTTTTGTGATACTAGCTAGTTTTTTCGAAAAACCGGTTCATAAGGAATCGACATGTATAATTTGCTGAAGTTGTATTTTTAAATGTGGCTTTTTCTTCTATTATTTATAGTCATTTTTTCTTGTTTTGTTGAACAAGTTTTCTTTTATCAATACGATTTTAAAATTTACTATTTTCTATTACCAGTCGCTGGAGTTAGCGACTTATTAAAAGGTCTGGAATCTGGTGACATGACATCGTTTTATAAATACATCACCTGGATTAGATTAACTGAATTGACTCTCGTAAAGCCTGTTCCACACGATTGGAAAAACATGTGGGTGCCCCTTGGGGCATCATGTTGAGCACGTGACACCACATGGGGCGCCACACGTCGGGATTCTCCACGTTTTCCCCGATTGTGTGAAACAGGCTCAATTCAATATATTATTTGCCAGAATTCTTGAAAGTTTGAAACAGCCTTTTGTCCTTAGAAATGCGTCTGTAGCTAAGATTACATTACGATCGTTAGTAAATCTAATCCAGTTGATGTAATTTTGTAGCTAGTATTACAAATTATCTTGGCTTAGCTTATCCAGATGACACTGTGGCCTCGCAATCAAGTTTAATGAGTTAATCATATATTGATTTATTGATTGTTTGCAGCGCCTTTATTTACCCACTGTTTGATTGAGAGTTCGCAATCATGCCCATGAACAAAAGTTACAGCACGGACAACCCTGTGAAGAAATACTGCTTCGACAAAAGTGTGCGGTTCAGCCAAGCTCAGCATGAACTGTTTGATGTGAGCTCATCACTAAACTCTCATACCTTCTTGCCCCTAACGTGTCTGCTTGTCCGTAAGGGGTAAACCCTGGTAGCTGCTAGACTTAGAAATAGCAAACTGTAACTGATATTTTTATCAAAAAGGGAGTAGGAATAAGCTTTTTATGGCTATTTGATTGAGTGCTTGGTTGGCTTTATTTTTGTTTTTGTTGCGTATTTCTTATTGCGTTTCTGTGCCCAGAAGTGTTTCTTTTGTCTCACGCACCAGCATTTCTGAGTCGGACTTCAGTTTTGATACATTTTAATGAGAAAACATCAGATCCGTTTTCTCTCCTCACAAGCTCCACTAAATCTTGGCAATTTTAGGCCTCCATGAAGCACCCCGCTGCAATGATGACTGGAGCTCCAGAGGTGCTTAATCTGTTGCAAAATTTCATCCGCGCCATGAACATGAAAAAAGTTTTAGACGTCGGTATGAGTTTGTTAAGTCCTTTCATGTTACCTTCGGAAATAAATTACTTTGGACTTTGACTTTCGCCAAGAGTACGTAAATGGTCCCTAACTCCCTAGTACCCATTCGGGAACGGTCCCGTTTGGGACTTGCAACGCAAGTATATAGGACCCCGCTGCTAAGCTGGCCAGTGGTAAGAATGTCATACTTCCCATTATGCACTTGACTCTTGGCTTTACCAATATAACGATTAAAGTTTGAAAATGAACATATGTAGGACTGTAGGAGTCATAGGAACGTTTTGTAATTTTCATAAAAACGTTTTGTAATTTGTTTTATTTTCTCTACTTTTATGTCATCTAGCACACATGTACACTGTGCAGCTAAGGAAATCTGCGAAGGAAGCTGTCACGGATAAAAGTGTCCACCCTAAAGTTTGTCCCCCCGGACACTTTTATGTAGTTGAAAGTGTCCCGCCGGACAGTTTTATCTGGATAAAAGTGTCCCCCGGAGTCCCGGACACCATTATCTAGATAAAAGTTTCCTAGCGGACGCTTTTAACTAATGTCTGACCAAAAATTGCTGTACCCTGAGACAAAAAGAAACACGCGATTTAATTACAACAAGCCCAATCTGCGGCAAAAGCATTCAGTAAGCATCAAGCATTTAATTTTAAGCACATTGTCCAGAGGCCATCGTAAACCTGTTGGGCCAGCTACAGCATTAACTTACTTACTTGATTTATCTTCCATACAAAACATCTTCTTTAGCTATTTTAACAAAGTTTGTACAAAGTGCACAATGGGTACGGGATCAAGACGTAAAATAAGTTATTGCTGCAATTAGTTAACAGCTAACGACTTAGCGAATATTGCGTAAAATTTAAAAAAAGTTGTCTCCGGCCGGGCTCGATCCAGCAAAATTTTGGCTAAGAAATCAATGCGCTAGTACTCTGCGCCACGGAGACCACAGAGCAAGATCGTTTAGTTGTCGTTGAATATTTTAGGTACGAGTATTTTAACGCTGTGGACCTTGGGCCAACCTTTTACAAAATTTTCCAGTCCTAAGTCCTAAATTTTAAGATTTGGCAAATAAGGATTTATGTGCCGTGTTATATAACTGCTTTTGGATTTTGATTATTATATTTATTGTTATCAATTTGCTTAAGATATTTTATATCCTATTAATTATATTATGCACTTTTAGTGAAGTCTCGGAACTCTGTGAGCTATGTGGTCGAGTGGTTAGTTTGAAGATTCTCAAACATGAGGTCATAGATTCGATTCTAAGCTGATCACTTTTTGGCAGACTTTTGCATTTCGAATTACTTCTCAACAATAGCCCCGATCTCAACAACACAGTGAAACTACAAGGCATTTCAGTGTGACAGATGCACATCTAAGATAGAAGACGTGTAAAACACACTCCGCACATAAACACTTTAACGCTAGAACAGTGTTAAAGATACCAGAATCAAAATTAAAGACCTGTTGGGCTGTGGCCCAACAGGAAAAAGAACGATTTTCATGCACCAAGAGTACAGCGAGTAGTCAAAAAAATCACGCCACCTGTTTCATCTGAGGGTCCAGCAATTTTTGGTCAGACTTTAGATAAGAGTGTCCGGGGGACAAATTTTAGGGGGGACACTTTTATCCGTGACAGAGCCGTCAACTGTAAGGGGGGAGTGGGTGCTACGCGAATTTTTCCAAAATTTTGCCCTTTGTAAGACGGATGAAACCCAATTCGGGGGGAGCGGACCATTCTAGGGGGGAGCGGGGTCAGGTTAGGGGGGGGGGAAATCCCCAGTCCCCCCATGCCCATGTATGGTCATGTGTCATTTCTATTGTGAGCAATATTTTTAGGCACATTCACTGGCTTTAGCGCGCTGGCGTGGGCAGAGGCGTTGCCTTTGGACGGTCGGGTGGTGAGCATGGACATCAACTCAGATGCTTACAACGCCGTCGGAAAGACCGTGCTGGAAAAATACGGACTAGACAAAAAGATTCAGTTCAACTTCAAACCCGCGCTACAAACTTTGGGTATAATATATTGTAGTTTTGGTAATATAGGTAACGCAAGAATCAAGGCAGACCTGTTTTTCTAGGTATTTTCCCTCGCTCAGTCATTTTGGGGTACTAGCACTCTACTCTAAGCGAATTTAGAATAATCTAGCTTTAAAAGTAACCGGAGCTATAAACGGTTTTTTAAAAATTGAAATAGTTTTGGTCTATAGAAAAAGGTCAAATGTTTCGTCTTAGGCATGTACATACCTAACACAGTTTACTGACGGAAATAGGTTACTCAAAGTCTATACACTTACGTTGGTTTAGGCACTTGGGCGGTGGACAATGGTTATACCAAAGCACCTTTGGCAGACGTACTAAAAAACCTACGTTGAGGTGGTATTGACGACTAAAGATGGTCGTACGCAAGCGAGCAGGGAACTTTTTCATGCACAGTTACTGTAGTTTTGTTTTAGACGAGCTGTTGGCTGGCGGCGAGGCGGGGACGTACGACCTGGCGTTCATCGACGCCAACAAGGACCAGTACCAGGACTACTACGAGCGATGTCTGCAACTACTCAGGCCCGGCGGAATCATCGCCGTTGATAATGTTCGTTTCCAATGTTGGATTATTACCTACCAGCTTTTGAGCCAAAGTCGAGCCCGTAATCAAGCTACCGTAATCCCACGTGCAGCAGCATAACGTTGCCAATAATGCTGTTTTTCTTATTTTTTAGCATTTGCTGCCCTAAAGACTTATTAGGTTTAGGACCTACGCCTAACTAACAAGGTCGCAGCTGAAATGAGATATTTTTGAAAAATTGCACAGAAAAGGCAAAAAATGAGCATTTTGTACAGCGGTTTTTTGAAAAACTGTACGATAGTTCCATCAGTTTACCAATATATACTTTGTTTATGTCTCGTAAGTCTCTGGGGCAGAAAAATACTAAAAATTCTAAAACAGCGGCAACGTCGCATATGCTGCTGTATGTGGGATTACGGTAGCTTTATTGTAGGCGGAGCTAAAGCCTGCTGCAATCTGATTGGCTGTTGGCTTTGAAAAGAGGTCCCATGTTGGTACCTGGGTCCGGTTGGGGTACCTGGGCCCCATTTGAGTACCTGCAGGGCCCGTTTTGGTTCTAAAACATCACAAAAGGTTTGCAAATACATTTCTGAACATTTTGACAAACTTTCAGCAAAATTGGCAGAGAAACTATTGAGATATGAACTTTTCTCAATTTCTTAAAAATTTCTCCATCAATTTCGCTAAAACTTAGTCAAAATGTCCACAAATGTATTTGCAAACCTTTTGTGATGTTTTAGCACCTAAATACTGTATTAAAACGAGTTATTAACGTTTTATCCCTATCTTAATGCTTATCAACGCATCAGCGATTATATACTAAAGTGTGTTACGCAAAGAATCTACGCGCTGATTGGCTAGTCACATGTCGCACAAAACTGCAACCTGGGGCCTGAAAACGACCAACGCATCTGCCTGTGCTAGAACACAGGCAGGAAGCAGAGTATGGTGGGTGAGGAGTCCTCGATGGACTGGGACACCAAAGCCAGCCACCAACTCAACTGCAGTGTGGTTGTTTAGGCTTTGTGGTCCAACCGGGTGGTGGGTGAGGAGTCCTCAATGGACCGGGACACCAAGGCCATCCACCAACTCAACTGCTTCGTCGCCCAGGACTCTCGCGTCGGACGATCGCTACTCGACACCGGGGACGGACTCCTGCTCGCATTCAAACTATAAACTGATTAGGCACTCGAATTAAAGTCATCAATGGGTTAATATGTTTTTGTGGCTTTTTTGCACTGCCTCTGCTGGGCAAATTATTATATGCCAAACTATTTTTTTTCATATAAAAGTAAAAGCTTATGATTGCTGCTATGTTTTTGCTCACCATTTAGAAGAGATGTTTAAGGTGGCACACACCTCTGGTTAGTCACAGAGCGCAGGGCAGGGAGTCGAGAATACTCCAGCCGTATGTCCGTTCAACGGGCGAAGTGACGAAATGATCATGTCAGAGCCTGATCTATACGATTTGTAGCATGATTTTTAATAATTTTACAGGCTGAACGACATACGGTTGTAAATTATGAATAGATCTTAAATACACTCGGAGGACAAGTATGAATCAATCGCAGCTTAGGGTGATAAAGACAGGGAAAGTATAAGGACACTGCGGAAGTATGAACTATGAATAAATCTATTATGAGAATAAGGACAAACCTTTAAAGGCCGGCGGAGAAGTTCGTGAAAGCCTGCCGGCCGATCGGCCGGAGCGTTAGAATTTTTGGACAAAACCAATTCATCCAAATCTAGACTCTAGCTAGAGTATTATTTTGGCATAACTTAGCCTGTCGGATTGTTATGTCGGTGTCACAGGGAAATTTTTCCCCCGTGAAATTTTTCCCCCCGGAAAAATATCCCTAGGGAAATTTTTCCCCCCGGAAAAATTTCCCTAGGGATATTTTTCCCCCCATTATATGGGGGGAAAAATTTCCCTGACCAAAATTTTAATACTATTTAACAATTTCTATAGTCTTTGTGGTCAGCCAGGTAAACTGTCAATTTTAATATTAATGTAAGTATACATAATTACATAACAGATGCTTTCTAATTACTGAAACTATACTAATATCTGAAGTCTGACAAAAAAGGTTGCGCCACGCCGCCACTTACTTATATATTTTAGTCGCATGACTTCTGCGCCTACTTGCTGTATTCTTGATAGTCAAAATCTATTCTTTTCGCAACAAAATCACATGTTTCGTTTTCCCAAGTAATGCACCTATTTTTTGTCAGACTTTAGTGTTGAAACTATTGCTGAAGCTATAAAGTTAATTTTTGTAAAACTGAAAAGCAAGGCGATTTTTCAGATGTCAAGCCTTCATTCAAGGGCCAAAAAGTTTGACCCTTGAACCATGACCATGACCATTACCTTTGACCATGATGACCCCGCGCAGTTTGCAATGGACACCCGCGGGTAACCCACGCTTCGAATTTCTTTGATCCAAACCCAAACCCAACCCATGTCGTAGGGTTGTTTCAATTATTTGTTTCAATCATTAAAACTCAATTTCAATATCAATTATTAATTGATATTGAAATTGATTTGGGTCAAAAATTGATAATGGTAGTGAAATAGAAAAACAATTTCCTAATTGAAACAAGCCTACCCAGTGCCCACGTGTACCCACCAACCAATATTGTTTGTCCCCGGCCGCGTAAGCCGCCGGCCGGCTTCAGCCGATGAGCCGACAGGCCCGGCAGAAGTTTTAAAAAAACTAATTCATCCAAATCCAGACGAACGTCTAAGGACAGCCCTTGTCAGCCAACTTGAAATGACTATAACTTTGTACATACGTGGTTGATTGTGATGAGTTTAAATTCATCGTGTTCAGTGGGTCAGATTTTGTCATGTGAGCGTTCTTGTTTCTACTAAGTGTTAGTATTTTTGCCGAAAAACAGCTGTTTCACTTTTTAGCTAGAATTTATGACAAAACGGATTTTTTTGGCGAAATTGAAACTATTTCGAACTTTTAACTTACTTAGATAAAAAAGCGCCAAAAATTGACCTATTGGGACTAAATATAGGGGAAAGCGCCCAATTACGAACAGTTTCCTATTAGGAACACTTTCAACTTCTTTGGATTGGATTATCTGTTTGGGTGTAGCTTTCAAGCCAAAATTGAATTGGCTCATAAATGCACGTGATCACTTTACAGTGACTGAGTCTCAAGCCGATTGGTTGAGTATTTGAAAAAAATATAGCAGTTTTTGTAACAGTGGTTCGTCAAACTTGAAAATGAACGGTGACCAAAAAAGAAATTATTTTCATACTTTAGCCCAAGGATTCTAGAGCTGACAGTGAGTTTTTGCGCGGCCGCCTCAGCGGCCGTGCATACTAAATTCAGTTAATGCACTGAAACTGAAAATGCATGTAAATCATGCTCAGTTTCAGTGCATCACTGAAGCCTGCAGCAATGACCGCCTGGATCATGCGCGTTTTGTGTGCGATGCTGCGTGTTCCTGTCTGTGTGTGTGATAAATAGTTGTGTGCGTGTGCCTGTCTCCCCGTCGACATTTATCAATCGATAACAATATCGACTGTTTTAACAATCATTCACAATTGATACTCCAACAACTAGTTGCAATTTTAATCGCATCATCTGACGGGGTCGTGGCCGCATGGTTAAGGCGTGTGACTACGAAGCAGACAGTAGTAGGTTCGATTCCCGTCGGCTCGGACATTTCTACAACTTTTTCAGACTCTAAGGTAAATTAATGTTTTTGTTTTTTTGCAAATTTACATTAAAAAATCTATTGTTGTAGCAGTCTAAATCCCCGGTAAATTATTAAATTGTATGTACTCACACATACGTGAAACGTAATCGTCGAACAGATTTTTAGTACTGCAAAATTTCCGGTCTTGTGATACATACATTTAGACTTGAATAATGATGAAACTCTGCGTAACATCTGTAATCTGTATCAGAAATTAGGACTACGGACAAAAAATCTTGGTGCCTGCCGCGCCTAATTTTACCGATACGGTAAAATAATACTTATTGTTGTCATGTGAAATATGTAGGCTCGTCAACGAAAGTGCTTGTTATAATAATTTTTACATCATCGTAACGTAAATTTTATGCACTGTTCATTCACGTCACCTTCATTTGAAATCTCGAAACTTTCTCGCTGACATTTTTCCGACATGTGGCAGAAATTTTTGATGGGTTACTTAATACGAACGCATGCACTCAGAATTGGCACCCATTCGAAAACAGGGTCTCCTAATAGGAACCCATTACTCTTGGTAAGCACTGTTCGTATTAAGCAACCTTGGCTCACCCCGGGATTCTCGCCAGCTAGCGTGTTCGTATTTAGCCACCTTTTTGCCAGCGTAGCGAAATTTGCTGATGATGTCTGCTCAGACACCAAGAGTACAGTGTTCTTATTCAGCATCTTTGCTTCCAATTAGGCGACTACCCGTTCTTTTTAGGGTGCCTTTGTACCGCATGAATTTGGATGTGTTCGTAATTGGGCGCTTTCCCCTAAATATACGGTGTATGTATACACGAAAAAATTGAAGAAAAACCATGGGTGACAAGGGCTGTCCTTAGACGTTCGTCAAATTCAGAGTGTCATTTGGGCTTAATTTAGCCTGTCTGTCACACTGTTATGACGGCCTTTGGTTGTTCGGTCGAATGTGGCCGGTCGTCCGGTATTTTTGACCCGCCGGCCCGCCAATTTTGTCCAGCCGGCCGGCCCGCTGACTTTAACCGGCCGGCCGGCTTTCACCTGCCGGCGTCGGCTTTTACAATTTTGAATCGGATCGAACTGCCAATTAAGCATACGGATCGGATGGCATCAAAATTTCGGACCGATCCGATCCTATCCACATTACTACTTTCAACACTAAGGGCCAATTCCTTTACTGGATTAAACGGACTTATTTTAGTCCAAGTTGTTAGAATGGCATATCGAGTTAAACGGACTAAACGAGTTAAAATAAGTCAGCGGCTTAATTATAGTCTGACCTCGTTCCAAAACTACCACTGGACTAAGCGGATTTAACATGCACGCTTAACATTAGCGTGCATAGTTAAGTCCGTTTAGTCCGATTAAAAATCAGCGCGCTAAAAGTTAAGTCCATTTAATCCGGAGGTTCTGGAATGGCATTTTTCAGCGTAATTTTTTAAACCGTTTAGTCCGATTATAATTAACCCTTTAATCCGGTAAAGGAATAGGCCCTAAGATATTAGTAGTTTCAGTAATTAGAAAGCATCTGTTATATAATTACGTATACTTACATTAATATTAAAATGGACAGTTTACCTGGTTGACCACATAGAAAATGTTAAATAGTATTAAAATTTTGGTCAGTGAAATTTTTCCCCCCATATAATGGGGGGAAAAATATCCCTAGGGAAATTTTTCCGGGGGGGAAAAATTTCCCTGGGGAATATTTTGGGGGGAAAATTTTGCACAGGGGAAAAATTTCCCTGTGACATCGGCCTAATTCCGTTAATAAGATGGGATAACGCGGGTGGGTGTTGTAAGCCTGGCCCGATTTTGACGACCAGCAAGCCGACTGATTTTAGCCAGCCGGAAGCCGCCCGGCGACTATCGGGCTGGCCGAAAATTCCAGCCGGTCACAAACCCTACGAGTATGAATCAGGCTTAAGGATCACGATGCAGGCACCGATTTTATTTACTGGGTATGACATTGACAGCATGATGGTCAATGATTGGCTGGAAATGATGCGTTTACGGGCGCCTGAATGGTGCGATCAGTGGCCATGATAGAGCGTGGGGAGGTCAGAAAACTGTCCAACATGATCTGCCGGTTATTTGCCACCCTCCCGTTTGGCCTACGGAAATGAGCGGTGTCGTCTGCCCATGGTGTGCGCTTTCTTCTTTATCAAGTCTGGTCTGAAATCAACGAAGTTTTGTGTAACTGTTTTGAGTTCAGCTTTAACTTGAGATAAAGTTGAAGTCAGGGCTTTTATTTTAAGTTGAAGTCATTCATAACCTAACTAAAGTTTTAATTAATAGTTTTGCCCTAATTGCATTATTCAAGTGTACAGTATACTGTTAAAAAGAACTCTCCCTCATAGTCAGTGTTGACAGAATTCATGACTTCGCGAAAAGTGACAAACCGTGGCCGGAGAGATACCTCCTATGTGCAGGTAATTCGGCCTCTGGCAAGCGTGTGGTTCGTTGCCACTTTCTGCTGACAGTGATGAGTGGGCGTCCGAAGATGAAGGAGTACTTTCGGCTGCCTGGCGTGCCCGACGACCAGCTGAGCCAGAACTGGTGTCTCTTCCAACCACATCGGCAACTTCACCGGGGTCATCGGGGCCATAGTAGGCGGGCTAGCGCGGGTAGGGTCGATTCTGGTGCTTACAGCCGTATGTCCGTTCAGCCGACTAATTAAGAATTAGTCACGTCTGAACTTGATCTTATAGGTACCAGGTAGTTACTAACTACTAATTGGCGTGATTAATAATACTGTACGCCACAACCGGATCTTCTACACTATTAGTGGCGTGAACATTTCGTAATTTTTTTCGGCTGAACGGACAGACGGCTGTGCCTGTGAGTATGCATCGATCGAGTCTTACAGTTCAGGAAAAGTTCAAAATCGCGAAAAAATTCAAAATAAACATTATTCACACTTTCTTAGTTAAGTGTGTCAAATAAGTTCTCTTCTCTCCCTCTTTTCTACCCTAGCTAGTCGGCCAGAAGTTTAACGTCTTGATTCAAGGTCTCACCTCCATAAAAAAATTTATACCTTCTGTGAATTTCACCCTGAGTGCTTAAAAACTGTTGAAAAATTCTCTTTTC
>JASANF010020777.1:0-20976 GCA_030248245.1 Trissonchulus sp. WLG1_4 | reverse complement strand
TGTGTATATAAACTTTTCAAAATGCCGTAGCCCTGAGTCCAGGGACTGATTTTGCTGTTCCTGCGCTTTTGGACTGGGACATTGCTCGCGCCGGCCATCTATGGGAGACTCGGCGACTGCCAGCGCTTTTGATTTGCCCCCGGTCAAGGATGAAGTGGGGAAGCGCAGATTGGACAGGGATTTTTTTGGAAAGGGCTTACTTAGAACTTTGTTCACTAGCTGCGTATAATATTGTGTGCAATCTTTTGATAGTGGTAGCAAGCACAGTTTCACGCGGGGTCCGGATCCCCCGATTTTTGATTTTGGCACAAGAGCAAGCAAAATTTCTATAATTTTTTTTAAATGTCGGTAATTTTTCACTAAATCACGGTCATTTTTTGTCTTTCTTGGTACAAGGGTAGGCACTAAATGTCGATACAGGACCCCCATGTTAATGTATGGTAGTAAGTTTTGCAAACTAGTACATAATTTTATGTACCAATTCCAATAAACCTAATACTTATATACACTAGGTTATTTTGTCATGTTTTTATGCAAAATGTTAGAGGGCCGCCGACCAAAAGGGGGTATGCGCACCAAGTCACAATGAGACAAAACTTTTGGATAAAACAAACAACTTTTATACGTATTTAAAGCTTCACTAATACTTAAGCTAACAAAAATAGACAATAATCACACCACGGAGACATCGCTACAACTGAAAAGAAGCTAAGACGTCGTTTTGAACAAAAAATTTGGGTCGTGAGCACCTTATTCAAAATGGGGGGAGAGCAAAGTGCGAGGGAGCGACTAAACTGGGGAAGGTCTGGACCAGTTAAAAGGGTGCGCGCCCCCAGCTCCCCACTAAAAATATGGCAGATTATTTTGTTTTGAGTTCTTTATTCTGTTTCGCCTCATCTGTTGCGTCATGTTCTACAATGCTAATGTTCAAACTGTAAATATCTGATAGACTTTTGTATATTGATAGATGTAACGTATGTATTGTTAATTTACATGTTTTATACTACATTAAAAGTGCTATGAAGATGTTTCGTGTATTTAAGTTTGAGTAACGGGCTAACTTGAAGCTTGATAAGTTTAGGCTTCTGTTTTGAGCAGCTAAGTAATATATATAATATTGCACAAGTACTGCTGAAGCGGAAAAAGTATGTAAACTAGAAAAGAAAAATGCCCTGCGGAAAAAAGTCATAATAGGACGACTGCAAAGATTTGCAGTGTTCACTGTATCATTATCAGCAGATTAGAAAGTCAGTGTGACTGAACCGGAAAAATGAGCTGCTAAAAGTTTGGGAACTAGAGGTTAATGGTGTCAGAAATAGGCCGCTTTGCTGCGCCCTATTATTGCGGGCACCTTCGGCTAACGAGAAAACGCAATCCTAGAGATATTATTACCCCGTAGTCTTGTAATCTGTACAAGCCTTATGGCACTGCAGTTTGATAGTGGAATTTGTAGGTGTCAACGTCAGGTGATTTCAAAAAATAAAGAATAGCCGGATTACGAGGATTATTAACGTCGGTTTCGTACTAGCTTAACATAACGCGCAGCTGACTAGTGTTGTACCGATAAACCCGTATAGTCCGTTTTTTTCGGTTCATACTTTTTATAGCAGACGGACATAAGGACATATACAGGATTATATGGCACACTGCACAGTATTATATGGCTGCACACTGCCCAGGCATACGGGCAAACGGACATGGGCAAGACGCATTTAGTCCGTTTTTTGGCATATCTTTTAGGGCAGACTGGCATTATCTAGTAGCACGGCCAAATGTGGTTCACACTTTTGAGTTATTCCGTTTTCCAGACTGAAATAGTACTTTTTAGTTCAGATGAACTGACATTCGGCTGGAACGACAAAAGAAATTAATCCAACAGTCGCTCTGCCGTTTACTTTATCCGGACGGCAGTTCATCTGTTTTTCCATAATATGTTTTAACGTCCGTATAGAAGTATGAATCGACCCTTGGTTGCAGATGCCACTACATACTGTACATACGCAAATGGAATAAATACATAGTACAGCCGTGGTGCCCGCAATAATAGGGCGCAGCAAAGCGGCCTATTTCTGACACCATTAACCTCTAGTTCCCAAACTTTTAGCAGCTCATTTTTCCGGTTCAGTCACACTGACTTTCTAATCTGCTGATAATGATACAGTGAACACTGCAAATCTTTGCAGTCGTCCTATTATGACTTTTTTCCGCAGGGCATTTTTCTTTTCTAGTAGCACATATGTTGTAGTTTATGCACACAAAATTTAGTGCAGATTACTGTAGCGGCTGTGGAGTAATACTAGTTTGAACTGTGAAGGTGTACTTAAACTGTAAAATAGTAACAGCAATAATGATAAATTGTGGAAAATCTAGACGCTTATTTTCAAATCAGAAGAAAAACGAACCTTCAATTTTCTTTTTTCTTATTTGTCGCAAAAAATTGTGCGTCCACACATGATGTGTACTTCACAAGCTGGCCAATCTGATATCTGGCTTGATTTTTCGAACTTTTATGTCCCTATTGTGTGATGCCTGGCTTACTAATGACGATTGGTCCAAGATATTTGTCAATATTGATAGTGTGATGTCTGGCAGTAATTATTTGATACCATACAGCGTTGGACTAGCTTCTCATTGCATGTACTACTTCAAAACAAAAAGTTCTATTTTCACAGCCTATGAGCAAAACTGCTTTCGCGACACTACCCCCTTAAGCAAAGAATCTTAGTTCGAGGTGATCATTTTTCAAGAAATTTACTTTCTTTTATGTTTTCGGTACGTACTGAAATCACAGCGTTAAAATGGTTTATTGGTTCAGCTGAGTGTTTGTTAAAACGTGTGAGTCTGATTTACATACCTCATTTACCTACAACAACAACATAGTAACTGGTCCAAGTTTGAAAGTATTTCGACGCTGTTGCTACTAAAAGTTTGTTGCAGTGCATCTAAAACTGACAATCTTAGTTTTACTGACTTTTGACTAGCCTAGCTTTTTTACGTAATTTGCATTGGTTCTGAAAGTGTAAAACTTGTTCAAAATTATGTGAGTAAACATTCTGTATGTCGGTTTTGAAGTATTATTAATAAAGATTATCAGACTGTCAATAAATTGAGGAATATAATGCATTAAATTGGTTGTGGTTGTGCTAGTGGAATTTGCTCGTGTTGCCTATCGAGAAATTTTGTGGTTCTGATTTATTCAGTGTTATCGAGCAAAGGAAAGTGATTTGCTAATGACTTGTGTCAGACCGAAAGATGAAAAGTAGTAAACTAAGTTTGTTAAAACGGTTTGTTGAAGGATCACAGCGCAAAATAACCAACCATTTTTACTTGCTAAGAATAGAACAAGTATTAGCTTATAATGACAATTTAAGCCTGCGTCATACTCATCCTTGGGGTTTGTCCCTGTACTTGTGGGTTTCTGTCCTTGTGTTTGTTTTTGTTGTGCTTGTCCGTAAGCGCCAGAAAGAACGTCTTTGTCTTTTTACCGAGGGCATATTGATTCATAGCCCTTCAGGAGAAAGCAGCAGTCTTTTTTAACATGAACTAATGCTCAAACTTCATTGGATTAACTGCGTTTCGTTAAAAGTACCTTGAAATTTTGTTTTTCGTGTATAATTTTAATAAAAACATGGTGTTAAAACGCCAGTATAATTTGGCTTACAGCCCAACAAAATAGCCTAAAATATACTGGCCCATGGCACAAACATTTTAGCTCCAGCTGGTGTGTAGGCAGCTGTACTAAAAATGGTACCTACCAAATCGACTATGCTTCACGTCGAGTATATAGTTCCCAACTCGAAGATGGGTAAGTTCCATCCTAGAATATTCTACCTCAGTGTGGTCCCCACGCTGGTTGAGTGATTCGGTTTTATTTTCTCATTTTACTTTCAAGGCCTTGTCATATTATATTATAACTGGATTTGATTACTTAGATGAACTTAAGGAACTCAACACAGGAATGACGAAAGTTAGAACGACTAAACCGAATCATCTGCATTTGCATGCAAAGTTTTATGAATTTAAGTTAATCTAATATTTATGAAAAGGATCTAAGCAAACAAGTGAGCACAATCATGTTTTCTGTTGCCTCAGTCAGTGGTCAGTCTGCAGGCTCAAGGCTATGAACCGTATAAGGAACGATTCAAACATGAAAGTATTTTCTTTCCGTCATTACGTGAGTTCAATAGTTAAATTTCTATTATTGTGTCCTCATACCTATACCAGTTAATTGTTCCAAAGTTTCAAACCGGTTATTTCTATACAATACTGTAAAGTGAAATGTCAATAATTGTAAAAAGTCCACTGCTTAATTTATTACCTTATTCCAAGCCAACCATAGACTCTAATAATGATAATAACAGTCAACATGTTATCAAGCTTCACCGAGGCAACCTAGAGATTCGGCCAAAGTCACTAAACTATGTCTGCTGAAATTGCATGCTTAATAACTTTGCAACGGTTAACGGAGGGCTCCTATAAAGTATACATAAGCTCCGGACTCCATGGGGGGGTGGGGTGGGTGGGGGGTGGAGGGATGTGGGGTTGGGTTTGGCTGGTTGGTTTTCGTGGTGGAGTAGGGAATAGGTTGTTTGTTGTTTTTTTTTTTATTTTTTTTTTTTGGTTTATTTTTAGTTTTTGTGTTTGTTAGGTTTGGTCAGTTAGCATCAGTTGTTGTGTTTTTTGTTTTGGTATTGTTTTTGTATCTGTTCTTTACTCTGTCTTTTCAGTAATTGAGTTTTAAATTTTTTATATTTAATGTGAAAGTAGCGTGTAAGAGGAATGATGCGGTTCTTTGTAGTATTTTTTGTTTTATTTTTATTAATGTTATTAAGCATGGGGCAAAGAAAGAGAAGAAGTTTTTTGGTTGTTAGCTGTGGCTGAGTGTGGTCTCTTTCTCTTTTTTCCATTTTTTTCTGATGCAGAAAGAGAGAAAAAAGATATATTTGAATTTGTGTAATAAGAGAGAAAGAAGTAGTGAGAAGATAATTAAGTTCTCGACTACTGTCTGAGCGTTTTCAGTGTGGTTTTTTTTTTTTTTTTTTTTTATGTTTCCTGTGTCCTGATTTTGGTTTTCTGTGATATTTGATGAGTTTCTTTAGCCCGCGCTTCGTCTGTCAGAGGGAAGAAGGTGGGGGATGGTGTGGTGTTTGGTAGTGTAGGTTTTTTTATTTGTTTGTGCCCGCGGCCGCGGCAGCCGCGGGAGAGGGAGAAGGGGAACAGGAAGAGGAAGGAGGTTTGGGAGTATGGTTAGACTTGGGGTGGTGCGTGGGTGGCTGGGTGTGGTCGTATATAGAAGAGGCACGGAAAATATTAGCGAGCAATCTACCTACATTTATTAATGTGCCGGGGGCTGTCTTGTAGATTTTTTACTCTCGCTTCCCCTTGCTCACATTAGGCAGTGCCCTTCTACGCGTATTATTATTTTGTTTTATATTTCATTCTTTCATATTTTTCGAATTGGCTAGATATTTAGCTAATTACCCTATGACAATATCTTTCCGTACTTCGGAGTTATATTTTATTTTGAATTAGCAGAATTTTAGATATATTTCCATTGGTTTGTATTTCTGTTCTTTCCTTCATACCACCACAACCTTGTGTTGTGATAAAACTTCTTGCAATTTCTAATTGCGAGATATCTTCCACAACCTCGTGTTGTGATATTTATGCTTTTATTTACAACTTCGAGTTGTGAACGATCAAAAATGAGTGTCTGATTTATACCAGTAAAGAATTGCATTTACACTTATTTACGTTATGAAAGCTGAATCTGGGTTACAATTATTTTGGTATTAAAAACTACCAATCAACGTTTTAACATAAAATTTTCTTGTGTGGAGTCCTTACAATTTTTACTCTGTTTGCGCATTCTTATTGTTTATGAATAGATTTACTATAGTTTATATTGCCATGTAGCACTTCTAGACCGTGATCCTTCTAAGATCGACATACATAGCACTACATACGTTCTGATTTTCCACTTATTACTATTCAGGATTAGACCCATCTCTTGACCTACCGTCTGTCCCTCCACATCATCCCACTTGGACATTGGCTTTACCTTAGTTCGTCTGGACCCTAGTGTATTGGGTAAATACACACACCTGTCAGGATTATGCAGAGTCGCGAAAGGAACCATGGCTCCAGGGTCTCCGTATCAGGGGAGCAGAATACAAGGCCCAACAGCGCTCATCTGGATTCGACCTCGGCTATCCCTTCTTCGACAGTCGGTAGTTCTGAGAGGGGTCTCGTTAAATGCAACAACACTAGATGCAAATTATGTGTACTCATACAAGAAGGTTCACGTATTGAAGGTATTTACAATAGCGTAGAATACACACTTATTGATAGTAACCCTAACGTAGCTCTTAACTGTGCCTCTAGGAATGTTATTTATCTGATTAAGTGTAAGCACTGTCATATTGGATATGTGGGAGAAACATCACAGACCCTAAGAAGCAGAATTGGACAACATCGTAGATCAATTGATAATCCTAAATACTCAGGGTGCATTCACATATTGGAGCACTTTAGACATAGATGTTGCAATGAATTTACTGTACAAGTATTGGAACGAATTCCTACCACTAATGACCAACAATTTGACCGAGACTTAAGATTAGAACGAGAAGCATTTTGGATTAGAGAACTAAAAACCAAATATCCTTACGGACTCAATGATATCCTAAAGGGTGAGCGCTACAATAACGCAGTATTTTATAATTTTAATAAAAGAACTAAAAGTGGTAATAAACGCAGCAATTCACGCAGCAACAACAACATCACTGAAGAATTTAATGAAAGCTTATTCATTTCTAAAATCCATCAACTGGAACATAATAACCCAGTCGTTTACAGAAAAAGAATTGTCAATGAAATTTTAAGACTAAATAAAAAACATTCAAAGAATCTATGGGAACATATGTTAAGCCGAACTACGAGCACGGGTGATGAATTAATTAGAGACCTTTTAACGTTCAAACTGACAAAACCGAATAAAATTCGTATAACCAAAAAACGACGACCCAAAATGGTTATATACTATGATAACCCGGGTTTTGATTTTCTAAATATCTCTAGCTATTTTCATCATCCGGATATGAAAATTAACTGGCCTGAAGACCACGACAAGTTTATGTGTCCATTACCTATATTCAGCTACGACCCGCCCTTCTCTATGAGAGCTTTTAACTACAAGCAATTTATTCAAAACTGCAAAATTGACGAAACGATTACAGAATGTGACTGCTCATCTAACCCCTTAGCTGATTCACATCACAAACATATTATTACCGGTAACTTAGATCTAATACAAGACACACAGTTGAAAACAATCCTAAGTAAAGGCACCAAATTTCGACTACCTAAAGCAATTAATTGGGATGCAATCAAACATGAAACGTATAAAAGCCTTCTCAATTACATTTCACGCAGAAAACCAGATCTCATGCATTTATACAAGGATTGGATCGACACGTTTATGAATATTCTCACTAATGATATAACCAAAAAACAAAAACACACATATTCCATCAAGTTCGAAGCACCAAAGTACTCCACCCGTGAATTAAAAAGACTACAATCAAAATATGTAATTACTACAGTAGACAAAGCGACCCAAAACTATGCCTTCATATGTAAGAAATTCTACTTAGAACAACTCCTTAAGGAGTTTGAACTGGACAATAATGGTACTAATAATACATATGAGGTAGTCAATAGCAACATCGACGATATTATCACAAGACTGATAGATGAAAGCACACATTTTAACATCAACGTTGCACCAGACAAACATCATTTACCTTACGCAATGCTGATTCCTAAATTTCACAAGCATCCAGTTAAATTCAGAACGATAATCGCAAGCCAGCATGCAACGAATAAACCAGCTTCCATTAGAATCGGTAACGCACTTAGGACGATATTGCAACGCATGAAAAGTTATTGCCACACTATGAGTAAATGTAACGGAGGGTGCAATCCTTACTGGATAATAGACAGCAACAAAACAATCCTGGATAAACTAAAAGGTTTGTCAGATTCTAACTCTGCACGTAGTATATACACATTTGACTTTACACAGCTGTATACCAACTTACAACACACTGAGATAATGGAAGCAATAAAAGGAGTAATTAAGATTGCATTTGGTACCCTTAGTAGAAGATTAACACTGAATTCGTACAAAGCATGCTTTACAACAAAAAACGATTGCAACACAGTTGACCAAGATGAATTTTATGAACTAGTTAAATGGCTTATAGACAATACATACTTCTGCCTTGGCAACAAAATATTTAGACAAAAAGTTGGCATCCCGATGGGAACCAGTTGCGGACCAGCTCTAGCTAACATTGTCTTATTTTGGTACGAGTTTAAATACATCAAAAAAGTCACGTCTAACAAACAACGCAATGTTCTTAATGCATTAAAGCATGTATACAGATACATCGACGATATTACGGTTCTCAATGATGATGGTATCTTTCATACATTATATAAGGATATATACCCTCGTAGTCTAGAACTTAATCTTGTTAACTCTACACCATATGTAGCAGACGTGCTGGATATAAATATTAATATTAAAAATAATAAATTCGAAACGGACTTATTCGATAAACGGAAAAACTTTCATTTCAAAGCCATTTTTTTCTTTCATTCTTTGTTTTTTTTTAAGTTTTTCTTGCTGCGTTGTGTTTTTTTTTTTTGTTTTTTGTTTTTCTTTTTTATTTACTTATTTTCTTTTCTTTATCTCTTTCACTCTTTATCTAATTTTTATTTACATAGTTATTGGTGTTTTTTTTTCTTTGGGTTGGTTGGGTCTTTTCTTTCTTTCTTTTGTTTGTGTGTATGTTTGTATGTACCCACATTTGTATAATTGTTTTTTTGGGTGTGTTTTTTTTTGTGTTTGCGTGGTTTGGTTGTATCATCTTTTTTTGGGCGGCGGCGGGCGGCGCCGCGTTTTTTTTTCTTTTTTTTTTTTTTTTTTTTTTATTTTTTTTTAATTTTTTTTTTTTTTTTTTTTTGTTTTTTAAGTATTCCCCCTATAAAAATCTTTCCCCCCTCCCCCCCCCTCTTGTGCGCCGCGGGTGTTTGGGGTTGGGGTGGGGGGGGGGTCGGCTCTCTTTTTTTTTTTTTGTTTAGTGTATATTTTTTTTTTTTTTTTTTTTTTCTACACCCCCCCTTTTTTTTAGTTTTTTTCCCCTTTTTTTTTTTTTTTTAGGGGGGGACACCCCCCCCACACCCCCCCCTCCCCCCTAGCATAAAAAGAAAACTACGGGTAATAATATCTACTACGTACATATCTAAAAAACTTGCCAAGTACTATCAGTGTTAAACTTGAGCCAACAGTGTCACCAGTAATAACCAAAAAAGTCTCCATCAGAAAAAATTTATGGAGGGTCAGTTTTGCTTAAATCTTGATTAACTACATAATAGATGCAACGTGAAAAGTTCGAAATTGATCATTGTATTGCAAAATCGTACATAATAGCCATTTTCTACGAGTTACATCTCACATTTTACAGCAGCTAAACAACTCACACGCTCATCGTGTGCTAGTCAGCTGATGTACGCTAGGCCGGCTCAGCTGATGTTTTGTAGCGAACGGCGTCCATACTCCATAGATGGACTGGACTCCGTAACCACCACTGGGCAACGTTGCCATGTCCTCTGGACTAGTTGAAAATTTCTTACTTCAGACGCACTAATAAACATTCCACGAAACATGGCTGCGACAGGTTTCGTTATATAACTGTTTTATGCAAGCAAAAGTTGTTAGCACTGAACAGACGTAAATGAGAGCACTGAGCAGGCAGTTAATCATACGTACACACACGATCTAGACACACACGCTCACACAGAGTGTTAATTGCTGACCTAGCAGCAGTTTAACACTAGAATAGGTGCATTTGTGTGCTCTTGACGCACACGTTTGCACTATAGTATATACGCGGCGGCTGAGGCCGCCGCGTAAAAATGTCAGGTCCTGCCCCAACAGTGTTGTTGTTCGTTAACACGAACACAAGCACGTCACTCTGGGGTGTACAAATCACCGCTGCTGCTTTACAAATCAATATTATTGATTTTTACTGTCTGGCACATTTACGCTGCAGACAATTACACTTAGCTGCTGACGAGCTGAAAAACATTTGAGTCTCTCTTACGTGGCTCTCTTCATCAAGGAAGTTTGTTACGCGGCGGCCTCAGCCGCCGCGTATATACTATAGTGCAAAGCTCTCATATGCTTAGCACGCAAATTGAACAATCCTAGTGTAATCTGGCTGCTAGGTCAGCAGATTACACTGTTTTTGTGGGCGTGTGTGTCAGTTTGTGTACGTACATACACAGAATAGAACAGGCAGCGATTCCATTCGCATGTCTGTCAAGTGCTAATAACGCTGTGGACAGCACACTGTATTATGACGAAACCTGTTGCATCAGCGTTTCGTAGATTATATGTATATCAGAACATCCGAAACGACATGAAACACTTGGAAATGGGAACCGTTTCATGTGATGGTCAGAAGTGTCCTTTCACTTCAGACCCAATTGTTTTGGCTCCCTTGGCTCGTAGTGTTGTTTTAGGAATAAGCTCGATGCAGTGATGCAACTTAACTAAGTGCATGCAGAAAATTTCATTTCTGCCACAGAACAATGCTCCTTCTGCTTTTGTGGAACTAAAACTTTTTATTTACATATTTTTAAACCACATTTTCACTATGTGAAATGTAGGTAAATATGTTTAATGAGGATGGCATGCGATTTCTAACGTGCATATGTATGTAATCTTGAAACCCAAATTGACCGCAAAACTTAATTGCGTCACTGAAAGTCCCCCTCAGAGGCAAATTTAAACTCATTAATCGACTGAAGCGATGACATTGCAGGCTAGAAATTAATATATATCAAGACTGAAAGTGGTCATGTTTAGTTACAAATATTGACAACAATACATTATGGTGCCGCGTTTTATATTCGAAGAATATCCTCAGCACTACAAGCACGTCACAAACTCACAATGACATCTTTCCAAAAATAATTCAACTCTACTCACAAAACGTGCTTGTTTTTAGTGTCACATCAGTACTCTTAAATAACTCCTTTATTAAGAAATTATATAGACTGTATTTTCATTTTGGGAATCTTGTATTACTAGTCAAACTTTATGTAACAGTTTGCAAAACCAATTTCCTAATTCACATTAAATGTTAGAGATATTTTGCTTTCGAATATCAGTTTCCTTTGCTTCGTCCATGTCTAGTCATTTTTACAGTTATTTTGCTAATCTGGGCGAGTACTCATTCAGTTTGTGCACTTACGGCTCAAGTCAACAACAACAATGACAATAGAAAAACATAAGACAAAAATATTTTGTTGGTAAAATTTGAAGTAAAACTGCTGTGTTGATGCAAAAGGTATGCATAAAGTTTAGTAAGGTTGACTTGAACAAACGTAAATAATTATTAACAATTGGTTTCAGAGTCTTACAGACCGGTGTCACAGAGTTTTGACTGGACAAAAGTGTCCGGGGGGACACTTTTGCCTAGGCAAAAGTGTCCCACCTTGGGCTAGTGTCCCTACTTAGTTTACGCTTAGCTGCTCATTCAAAATCGTATTTTGAATATACACAACGGTTAGTGGTCACAATTTACACCCAGCTCTTAGTTTTCGCCACAAGTTTCGTTTTTTCAATGCACTACGTTTTTATTAGTTCTGTGCAGTTTGAATCGGAAGAACGGACATTGGACAAGTTGACTGGCAGAACACTTTAGCCTTTAGTCCGTTCAGCCGTAAATCCGTTTGCCCTTCCACCGTATGTCAGGCTATCCTAACTAAACGGCTCAGTTTCAATCTATCTGTATGTCCGGTAAAGTTAACTTCAGTTCAACTGTGCCGAAATTCTTTAAAAACAAAATGCGGACAAACCGACGTGCCGCTCAGACGAATGAATTTTGTACAGCCGTATGTCTCATGTCCCAATTTTCATTTGGCCGAAAAAGTATGAATTGAACAAAACAGGCAAAAGTGTTTTCGTGTGAGCGATTCCGTTTGTCCGTATGCCATAGCCATACTGAAGTATGAAACCTTATTAAGGTTAAATAATTACGCAGATTGTTAAAAGTTGTTTAAAGCATTTAAAGTTGAAAACTATTTTTAGAATGTGCATAGGTTTTGAAAATATAGTTATTTTGCTAGTTTCCGATTCCGTTGTACATATAGGACTGGGTCAGTCAATTTTAGCACCAAAAGTGTAAGCGGGACACCTTTGCCCAAGTAGGACATTTTTGCCTAAGCCAAAGTGTCCGAGGGACAGGGGGGACACTTTTGCCCGTGACACCGGTTCTAATGCGCATGTACTATGTATGTACGTATACTTTAACAAACGCCGCGTCTACCTGTTCCATTGGAACAGTAAACTATTGAAGATTGCTTTGGAATTCATACATAGTTTGAGTATTTAAGCATCAACTTTACAAAAGTGTGTCTGATACCATAACTAGCTACTCGAAAGACGTACTTGTTTGTATAGGAACGGGAATTGGTCCCAACTTCATTCATGCAAAAATTGAGTAATTTGGCCACGTAGTTTCATGGAACTGCTTGCGGACAAAACGATAGGGTCAAGCATAAGGACAACTATGAATCGGACTTTTTAGGCTCGATTCATACTTAGTGCTGTATGCGCCATACCTGCATATTATATCGCACTTGCGCTTGATCTCATTTTGTTGAGATGGAGACCGTGACAGCAATTGAGACTGGTTTTTTCATAGAACCTTGTTTTAGGAAGAGATCGAGACCGCAGCGGGGAGTCAGCTGACAGTGGTGGACTTTGCCTCGGCCTCCACCGATATCGCCAGCAAGTTTCGGCGACTGTCCGACGCCCATGCTGATGCTTCATTTCTCAGAGTGGATATGGACACCGAGAATGGAGTAAGAACATTCAGTATGGCTATTTGAAAAAGTTATAAGTTTAGCAAAAGGTTTTGTTTAAAGCCTGTTTCACACCATGGGGAAAAACGTGGGGAATCCCCACGTGGGGCACTGCATGGGGTGTCACACGGTGCCACATGACGCCCCATGGGGCACCACATGGGGTGCCCCTTGGCGCACCATGTGGCGTCGTGTGACACCCCATGGGGCGTCATGTGGCACCATGTGGCACCCCTTGGGGTGTCCCAAGGGGCACCCCTAGTGTTGGGACGAAAGTTCGGGTTTGGGTTCGGGTACGGTTCGGGTTGTTTTTTCAGTTCGGGTTCGGGTTCGGGTACAAGTCAGTTCGGGGACGCAAAAAGTGGTTCGGGTACCTAAATTTTCTGACCAAATTATAAAATTTCTGTACCGATTTTTTAGAATTCCGAAAAATTATAAACATGTTTTTTATATATTATAATAAATACTAGAACAAACTTCACATTTTTCAAACAATCTCAATTTTTTTATTGTTCCTTGCTTTCCTCACAGCAAAGCTGCGCACGTGTTAGTGTGCGTGTGTGTTCGGAAATAGTTCGAATTCAAGCGGAGCGCGGAGGTTTGAAACTAAATCAGCCCTAGGCCTGAACTCCATTCAACTCTATTCGCGCGAACAATTCATAAGCGGCAGTTTTCGAAAATGCCAAAATGAAATTATAATAATTTGTTTATAAACTTTTCTAGTCTTTCGGCTTAATTGCGTATCGTGACAGCGAGTATAAATCGCGTGTAGTTTGATCACATCAATCCAAGCTGGATCGATATGATACAAACCATTTATCCATTGGTCAAATTATTCCAATTCAAAACGGTAATCTGGCATCGGCACCTGGCATGGCATGGCTGAAAACTTCGCCGTTTTGGTAAATTTTGTGTTAATCGTCAATTATAGTATATAATTAATGAAAATCGTACATAGGCCTGAACGTAAACCAGCGCAAGGTCGACACTATCTGTCAGTATTAGCAACGAAACGTCTGCTCCGCTAGGAAGAATCTGACAAACTCATAACTTATCTATGTACGTTGCCTCGTAGCCTGTTCGTTTGGGCGTTCGAGTGTTAATTCAAAAGTTGCAGTTCGAATCCCATCCACAAGGTTAACAAAATCCCCATGAGGAAGAGATTTAGTTCTCGTGCCGACCCAGCAATATTAAGCACTTCATTTGGCCAAAGTTCGGGTTCGGGTTCGGGTGGTTCGGTTACGAATGGTTCGGGTTCGGGTTCGGGTACGTCTCGAAAAAAATCCCAGCACTAGGCACCCCACGGTTTTCCCCATCGTGTGAAACAGGCTTAATGCTCACACATCAGATCAACTACAGTACCGACCGAAATTACTTTCTACAGACTGTGGATTCAATGCAGCGTCGGAGTCACTTGAGTCAATGTAACTATATACTTCGATTCCGTAACCAAGTAACTCCGACTCCGCTTTGAATCCGAAGTCTGTAGCAAGTAATATTGGTGGGTACTGTATGTCTTAGGTACAGTATTAAAGACAACAACAATTATTACTAGCGCAAGAAAT
Source organism: Trissonchulus sp. WLG1_4 (assembly GCA_030248245.1). Lineage (NCBI taxonomy): Eukaryota > Metazoa > Nematoda > Enoplea > Enoplida > Ironidae > Trissonchulus > Trissonchulus sp. WLG1_4. The sequence continues at coordinate 6,469 of JASANF010020777.1, read as the reverse complement.
ACCGACTCCTAACACACAAATAACAAATGCAGCTATTGCATTATTTTTGGGCATTATATACACTCACAACACAGGTGTATATGCAGGGGGAATAAAGAGGTTCTTTGCTGCTTACGAAAAGGTGCCCTAAAACGCAAAATTTGCCTCTCATGGCTGTAAAATACTACAGAGATGAGCCTAAAGCCGAAAAAATGCACATTGGCAAAAATTTCATTATTTTCGAAAAAAAGGAAAAACTGCAACAGTCGTGTGATTACTTTTGCCTATTTTGGTACCGGCTAAAACAAAGTGTTACAGTAAAGTGCTTCAATTTTTGCGTATTGGATTAAATGTATTTTTACGCGGCGGCCTCAGCCGCCGGTTATATACTATATTACAAAAGTGGAATTAACACGTATCTGTTGCTGGCTGTGCTAATTGCCTTGTAACAGTTGGCAGGTCTTAAAATGCACTATTTGTGTGAGCGTGTTTGTTCATAGTGTGTGCTAATCATACTCTCAGCGTATAATGTAATGTACTGTGTAAGGGATAATGTACAGTGTGGATATCACTTCTCAGCGTCTAGTGATCACGTATTCGTATACCGGTTATCACGTTCACATATTGTTTTAAGTGTTGGAACATTTTGCACACAAACACAGCAGACAGTATTATGACAAAGTCAGTAGCAGTTTTGGCAATGCCTTGACACATCATCTAAGCATATTAACGAGTTATGTAACATCGTCAACGGCAGAACTTGAACTTTTGTACTTAGCTGGTATTTTTCAATGTAATACGATGTTTTAACGTTTCATTTTAGACTTCGTTTTATTGAAATTGCTCATTATGAACTGAACTGTTTTTACACAAGACTTCCAAGTTAAACGCTTTCATGAAGTTTCAGAAAGCATTGGTGCACCGAAAGCAACAACAGCTAAAAAACTTGTTACAGCTTGACCTGCAACAATTGTTAGCTTAAAAAATTTGGTGCCGCGTTTTATTTTCGAAGAATATCCTCGGCAACGTACCTAAGAATGTCGCAACGAAATTTATCGAAAATAGGTTTAACTTTACTCGCAAGACGTTCTTGTTTCCTGTAATTTTAATTGTCTATGGTTATTTTGTATTATTTTTCTTCAGCTTGGCATTGCTAATGAATATGGTGTGAAAACTACACCGACGTTTATTATTTTCAAAGATGGCGCTGAAGTGGTAAGTCAAGTGGTTATGTGCATATATTGATATTTAGAAAGTGACTTTATTTTATAATAGTTTCTTTAGTCGAGGGCTTTGACATGAATACTACAACATTGGTAAATTGTTATACGTATGAGCTTAATAGTTTAATATTTAGAGTTGCGTTAACCAATCAAGAATTAGCAAACACTTTGGCTAATATAGTGAGACCTTTTTGTCCGTTTTGTCGTATCGTTAAATTCTTGGGTCTTGAGCACACATGTGCAGCTGAAGAAATTTGGGAGTGGGCCCGCTCAACATGGGAGGGTGATGCTCTTCAGTTTAAAAATAGTTTACATTGGAAGAAGGTGGAGGCCTATTGCGGGGGTTCGCAACAACCCCCCCCCTCCCCCAAGCGGCTCACATCCCCAGGCCCATGAATGAATCTGAGGCTGTTAATTGCAATTGTTATCCGTTATAATTATTTACAGTCGTAGAAGTCATAAGCTATTGTAGCCAAGCGATCAGTGCTTTTTATATTATTCTCGATCACCAGCGCCTAACGGAAGCATTATTAATTTTTTCTTATTTTTTAAGGGCCGCGTAGAAGGTCCTGATGAAGGTCAGCTGAAGAATCTGGTGAAACAGAACCAGTGAAGATTCCAGTGTTCTGCACTGCCAGCGAAGCCGTCTAAGCTTTAGGTCGTGTGCTGCTTTTGTCGGCACCTCACGTATAGTGTGGTACAATGACTTCACTACTAGTTTGTTGCTTCAAATGTTTATAGTTGAAAGTTTCAGAATGCTTTTTTGCTAAAAAACTGGGTTGAGTTTGACTTGACTTGACTGGGTCAAATAACTTGTAGACAATATAATATATTAGCAAGAGTTGAATTTTAGTATAACTGCAATGTTAAATTGATTTAAATTGATTCTTTTCTAAATTAAACAATATTGAAGACAGCTTTTTATTTTTGTTAGATGGCGCTGGTCGATTTCTTACTACAAAATACTATACTCAACACTGAATTATCATCAGTCCAGTCTTATGTTTTTTTTAATTCGGTTCGCTTTAAAATTTTCACTTTTTATTTTTTTACAGATACCGAAAATTTCCTAGTTTACGATAAAAGGTGATGCGGAATAGCTGGTAGATATACTTAGTGTGTCAATGTATTTGCGTAGACTAGTTTGGAAAGTACAGTGTTTTAGTACAGTTATTAAGCATGGAAAAATATTCTATATGGCGTTGTCATCTTGCAGAGTTGCAAACTTACAGAATTGTTGTACCACAGCTATACGTTGGACAGGTGCTCCTTGCTTTACTATGTTATTTTAACTTATTTTTATTCATTACCTATTTATATTTAATATTTATGCTTGTGTTGTTATATACGTTTTGTGTGTGCTTAATGTTTGGTATTAAAGAATAAATTGGTCGACCAAAACTGTGTTCACTTTGTCTTTTGGATGCAATTGGGAAACGCTATGCGAAAACGCTTAAGCACGGTTGATTCATACTTGTCCGGAAAGACTGTCCCTGTCTTTAAGGTTTAGCCTTGTACTCATGAAAGATTGATTCATATATATATATATATATATATATATATATGAACATCTTTCGTGGTCAGGCTAAACCTAAAGCAGACAGACAAGTACTAATAACATTTCCGAATTGTGAAAGGCCAAAAAATTGTACTTTTAATACCAAACATTAAGCACACACAAAACGTATATAACAACACAAGCATAAATATTAATATAAATAGTAATGAATAAAAATAAGACGGAGCGTAATAAGTAAAGCCAGGAGCACTGTAAACATATGATATTGGTAAGACAATTCTGTAAGTTTGCAACTACTAGACAACGCCCCATACTAGAATATTTTTCCCATGCTTAATAACTGTACTAGTACTTAGTCTACGCAGACACATTGATACACATTACCACTATTTCCGCATCACCTTTATCGTAAACTAAGAAAATTTCAGTATCTGTAAGAAATAAAAAGTGAAAATTTTGAGGAACATAACTGGACTGATGATAATTCAGTGTTGAGCATAGTATTTTGTAGTAAGAAATCGACCAGCGCTCTGACAAAAATAGGAAAAGTCTCTTTCAATATTGTTTTGAGTTCAAAAAATCAATTTAAATCGATTAACATGCAGTTATACTAAAATTCAACTCTTCCTGATCTATTATTATTATTTGGTTTTCATCAAGTAGATCAAACTCAACCCAGTTTTTTCACGAAAAAGCATTCTGAAACTATAAACATTTTTTGAAGCGACGAACTGTAGTAGTGAAGTGGTTTGTACCCAGCAGCTACGTGGCCGAGGCGGAGGCGGCGCGCGCGCGATCTCGCTGGCAGTGCAGAACGCCTGGAATCCTTCCCGCGTTCTGAAATTTTGGCCCCGTCCCTTCGCGTGGTTTTCGTGGGGACCTTCTACGTGGCCTTAAAAAATAAGAAAAAAATTAATAAGTGTTGCCACTAACATTCATAGATACGGAGAATAATGGGAGCACTGATAGTTTGGCGAGATAGCTTATAGACTTCTAGACTGTAAAGTGGGGTCTCTAACGGAATCACGATTGCGAAGTTGGCGCCTTGGGGCCCCGTCATGGGCCTGGGGATGTGAGCCGCTTGGGGGAGGGGGGGTTTGCTCCCGAACCGGCCCCGCGACACGGGCCTCCCCACTTCTTCCAATGTAAACTATTTTTAAACCGGAAGAGGGCGTCACCCTCCCATGTTGAGCGGGGCTCCGAACCTTCAGCTGCACATGTGAGGCCCAAGAATTAACGATACGACGAAACGGGGAAAAAGGTCTCTATATTAGCCAAAGTGTTTGCTAATTCTTGGTTAACGCAACTCTAAATATTAAACTGTAAGCTTCGTACGTATTACTGTCAAAGCCCTGCGACTCAAAGAAAACTATTATAAAAAATAGAGTCCCTTTCTAAATATCAATATGTATGCACATTGACCACTTTTAACTACCACTTCAGCGCCATCTTTGAAAATAATAAACGTCGGTGTAACTTCACGCCATATTCAAGCAATGCCAAGCTGAAGAAAAATAATACAAAATAACCATAGACAGAAATTACAGGAAACAAATTTTGCGAATTGAGACCGGACATCTACTTTTCCGATAAATTCGACTCTCGTTCTCCGAGGATATTCTTCGAAAACAAAACGCGGCATTTTTAAGCTAACAATTGTTGCAGGTCAAGCTGTAGACGAGTTTTTCAGCTCTTTCTTGTTCAATTAGGCCGAATACTTTCTGAAATTTCATGGAAAAGCGTTTTGACTTGGAAGTCTTGTGTGGAGACGGTTCAGATTTGCCATAATCGCATTCGAAGTATAAGAGAAATGAAACGTTAAAAGTGAGTTTTGCGTCCTACATTGTGGCTAACCCGAAAAAGTTCAAGTTCTGCCGTTGGGCTTACATAACTCGTTAATATGCTTAGATGATGTGTCGAGGCATTGCCAAAACTGTCTGGCTTTTATCATAATACTGTCTGCTGTTATTTGTGTCAAAATGTTCCAACACTTAAAACAATATGTGAACGTGATAACAAGTATACAATACGTCATCACTAGACGCTAAAGTGCCGCACTGTACATTATCCCTTACACGGTACATTACATTATACGCTGAAATATGAGAATAGCACACACTATGGGACGCGGAAACCACACGGAATAGTGCATTTAACCTCCAATGCTTACAAGGCAATTAGCACAGCCAGCAACAGATACGTGTTAATTCCACTTTTGTAATATAGTATATAACCGGCGGCTGAGGCCGCCGCTAAAAACAATTTAATCCAATAGAAAATTGAAGCATCTGTAACACTTTGTTTTAGCCGTACCAAAAATAGGCAAAACGAGTCACACAACTGTTTAGTTTTTGTTTTTTCGAAAATAATAAAATTTTTCCAATGTGATTTTTTTCGGCTTAGGGCTCATCTCTATTAGTATTTTACAGCCATGAGAGGCAAATTTTTGCGTTTTTCGGGCGGCTTTTCATTAAGCAGCAAAAACCTACTTTATTTCCCCTCGTATACACCTGTGTTGTGATTGTATATAATGCCCAAAAATAATGCAATATAGCTGCATTTTGTTTCTTGTGTTAGGAGTCAGTTTTGTTGCGCTTCATCTTTGTTGTCTTTAATATCCTACGTTGACGTACGGTACCCACCAATTGTTACTTGCTAGGGACTTCGGATTCGAGCGGGAATCGGAGCCCTTTTGAGTTCAAATCGAAGTATAGTTACATTGACTCGAGTGACTCCGACGCTCAGTTGAATAAGTATGTAAAAGTCATTCAGGTGGGTACTGTAGTTTGATCTCGGCGAGATGTGTGAGCATTGAGCCTTTTTCACACGAATAGGAAAAACCCATCGGTCACCTAGTGTAGAGAACTTTCGAGAACCCGAACCCGACCCCGGGGTCGTGACCCGACCGAAATTCCTGGGCCAAAAGGTCAAAGTGCTTAATATTGCTGGGTCAGCACGAGGAAACTAATCTCTTCCTCTTCATGGGGATTTTTGTGGATTATCCAACTTTGAATTAACACTCGAACGCCCAAACGAACAGGTACCGCAACTACATAGATAAGTTATAATTTTGTCCAGATTCTTATTAACAGAACAGACGTTTCGTTGCTAATACTGACAGATCGTGTCGACCTTTCACTGGTTTACGTTCAGGCTTATACAATTTTCATTAATTATACCTATAATTGACGATTAACACAAAATTTTACCAAAACAGCAAAGTTTCCGGCCCATTGCCGGGGGTGCCAGGTGCCGATGCCCGTTTTTAAATTGGAAAATAGGTTAGACCAATGTGCAAATGGTTTGTATCATATGGTAATCCACTTGGATTGATGTGATCAAACTTGGCGCAATTTTATACTGTAATACTAGGCAATACGGTAGATTAAGCCGAAAGTAAAAATTTTATAATTATAGATTTCATTTTGGCATTTTCAAAACTGCCGTTTATGAGAATCCTTCGCGCAAATAGGTGGAATGGAGTTCAGGCCTAGGGCTGAGTTATTTTTCAAACCTCTCCGCGCTGCCTTCCTCAAACCGAACGCGCGCGCGCACTGACGCGTCAGCTTTGCTGTGAGGAAAGCAAGAGAACAATAAAAAATTGGGGGTTGTTTAAAAAAATGTGAAGTTTGTTTCTCAGTATTTATTATAATATATAAAAAACATGTTTATAATTTTTCGGAATTCTAAAAAATCAGTACAGAAATTTTATAATTTGGTCGGAATTAGGTACCCGAAGCCTGCGAAA